>JAAXYX010000363.1:0-42398 GCA_036851915.1 Ptenothrix huangshanensis
AATACTTGGAACTTAATTACGTTCTCAATAGTTAAAAATTTAAGCTAAAAGAATTTTCTGAGATATTGAGCTAAAAGTGATTCTAGATTTTTATCAAATAATTGGTGATAACTAAACCCTAAAATACATTAGAGTGAGTAATATGGATAGTAAAAGCAATTTCCAGGAATAAGATTCTATCGTAAATATATAGTAACATGTGTCCGTGACTGCAGACATTTGTTTATTACCTTATAGGCAAAGCTAGTAAAAAATTACGGGATGACCAGAATGGATCCATATGTGAGAATTCATATTGGTCATAATATTTACGAAACCCCGACGGATGTGAATGGTGCCAAAAATCCTCGTTGGAATAAAACAATTCAATGGTACGACCATGACGTGTAATTGAGTATGATTTCGTAATGTAATGATCTCTCAATGCTTCAGCTTCACTCACATTATTTTGTTGAAACAGTTTTCTCCCCAATGGAATTCATCAGATCTACCTGGAAGTGTATGACGAGTGCTCTTTTTCTGTCGACGAACTCATAGGACATGCATACATTCAGATCCCAGAGGAAATTTTTAAAGGGGAAACAATCGAGGAATGGTATAAACTCAGCGGAAAGCACGGAGAAGGAAAGGAGGGAGAAATTTTACTAGTTTTCAGTTTTATGGTAAGACTTCCGTCTTTATGGATTATACTGTATAATTATATGTACATATATACACGTTTCAACATCCATATTGTTTCGAAGTGAGATCTCGCACATTTCGACATACTTTCAGTCGATCATATTATTGACTGCTGTCTCAAGGTTAAATAATAATTAGAGTGAAATGTTATACATACTACAAATTTTGTCATAACTGGAATTTATTGTGGAATTGCAGCCTGCTCCCCCAGGAGGTGCGATTCCAACGATCGGACCAAATTTGGCTTATATTCCTGCTGGAGGTGTTGCCTTGGGTTATCCCCAACCAGGAGCAGTTGTCACAAACACCAATAAAAAACATCCCCAAGTTTTCCAAAGTAATCAACCTGTTTCTGCCGCTGTGCCACAAAATGTCCCTCCACGCCCATCGTTTAATCCGGATGATTTTAAACAGGTTTGTATAATATTAAATACGCAATTGTTCCAATTATTCAGCAATTTCTTATAATTGAGTATAATTGCGATCTAATTTACTTCCCATTTATGGCTGTCTGAATATCAATTTCTTTTTATGTTCCTACAGTTAAAAGAAATGTTTCCCAATATGGATGAAGATGTAATCAAGTCAGTGTACGAGGCTGGGGGCTTTAATAAAGACAGTGCCGCTAATGCATTATTGAGTATGATTGCCGATTAAAAAGTACCGAAACATGTGGCTAAGACTTTGAATGTCAGAATTCCCTCTGCTACCATCTTCTTCTAATTCGGTATCAACCTTTGATTGCGAATACGTAACTAATGCAAGTTATTTTCGAAATAGTCGTAATCATGTAATTATTGGTGTAGTACCAAAACTGGAAGTGTTAATTTTATCAGTTTTAGACTCGATAACTACTTTAAAATCAATGCGAAAAGTGAAACGAAATATTTTCTTTTGCTCATGAAGCTGCCATAATGATTTCTTTTTATAAGTGCTCGAATATCGATCGCTTGTCGATGCCGATTCTACCGTTTCCTTGCATANGACTCGATAACTACTTTAAAATCAATGCGAAAAGTGAAACGAAATATTTTCTTTTGCTCATGAAGCTGCCATAATGATTTCTTTTTATAAGTGCTCGAATATCGATCGCTTGTCGATGCCGATTCTACCGTTTCCTTGCATAAATGTGTAATAAGTATAGACAGTAACAGTTCTTTTCCCTTCTGCACAACTGATTCTTGCATCGCATATTCATCATTCTTGACTTTTTTCTGTCAGTCGTATAGCCGTAATTTAAGCATGTCGATGTAGTTATAACTAGCAATTAGAGCTGTTTTCTGAAGTTTCACGATCACTTTTTAAACTTCAGTGCAGTATCTATACGTAATTATAATGGTACTAAAATATGGTACTAAAAATTGTTATTTAACCGATTCTGCTGTTTTTAAAATTAAAGATTTGTAATTTGTATTTGTATGGTATTGTTGATGGTTGGAGAAATCGTTGGAGGAGTTAGATGTTAGCAAAACTGAATGGGATGTCATTTCAGACCAAAATCAAATAATCATATTTTTGCAAGTTAATCTATTTGTCAAGTCACTAATTTTTACAACCTTATAAATGTAGTCCACTATACGTAAACGTATCGTGCTGTAATTACAATGTTAATCATCACACCTTCGTTCTTTCTGAGATAATTCACACCTAATTGCACTTACGTAATTCAAAGTTATAGCAAATCAAAGAAAAATGTGCAAATCTAATCGCCTGTAATTTTCTCGCATTTGTTATTCTCAAACAACGAATTGGATTTGTAAACATTTCTACATATTTTTGATTTAAACTTTTTCAAAAATTCATTATCGTTACTTACTTTATATTTAGCTCTTAGTCCATGAAATACATACTAAATAAGCAATGACTGGAATAGGAATTGTAATTATAATATGAAGCCGTCGTGGACCACGATTCGTGGCATTTTGTTTCAGTAAATTATATACAGTGTAGACCTCAGTATCAAATTCGACTATCGAATTCGCATTCTTCTACGCAAGCTTTATTTAGTTATAGTAATTGAACTCAACTACGGACCCCTTCAAGTATTCTTTAAGTTTGGTAGTTGTATTTATTTTATAAATTTAATGGGTGCAAACTTATGTTACTATTTGGTTGTGGATTTAATCGGTATTAATTTTTCCTTTTTATATACTTACATCCTTTGTAAACTTGTTTAGTAATTCGTGCACTCACAAAATTAAGACTTCCCTACTACAATTAAGGTTTACCAAAGATGTAGTAGGTAATTTTGAAAAAGTCAGAATAGTGAACTTCTTCTACGGTGATATAATTGTAGCCGTTTAAAATGTACGCATGAAACATTTTATTCTCTTATTACACAATGAATTAGAATTATTAGATAAAAATCTGAGAAAAATTGTCTGTCAATATTTAAAGTGAAATGAAATTGTTGAATAATTTTTAGCTAAGTAAGATATCTACGAATTTAAGTAAAGCATAATTATTTAGTTAACCGAAGTGATCTAATACTACGTACTACAGGCGATATGAATAGCGTATTTTATTTTATCGAATTCTTAAAATAATTTGTTGTTCTTGATGTTATCACTGCAGTGCTAATAAAGCTCCGGGCGCATTCATAAATCAAATTCAGGAACAAATCCTGTTTTAAAAGAGGCATTTTTTCCTAGTCTTTGATACCTAAGCAACTAACGATAAGCGCTAATCCAAAATTCATAAGTACCAAAAACCGATTTCATATATCTAACTACGATCGTATGCAAGAGAGCATCGGATAATAAATCATAAGTTCGGATTTACAAAGTTCAAAGGTATATTGTGCTATACATATACATAAACAAGTTTGAATGCATTCGAAGTCCACCTAAAGGGCAATCAAACTACATTGAAATCTCATCTTGCTGTTCAATACACGTTTTGATGCCATTTAGATTTATTTCAGGTGCATTCGAACCATTTATGTCGAACATAGTATTATAGTGTTTGGCGTTGCGTCGTTTTATCACTCTTTGGGTGCGAAGTACTCCGAAAGCGTGTAGGTAGACCCCAAATTGAGAGCATATAAGTTGCTAAGGCTCAGCGTGGCTACTCATACACAATTAGATTATCTTATTCTACTATGCTAATGTTGCATTATTATTCTAGAGACCCACCTAAAAACTACTTAATGGTTTTGTCGGAAAAAGTTCGACCACCGACTTAGTTTGATTTTTTTTTATCAATGTCCAGAAATGCGAACATTCGGAGAATTTCCCGCCTATCAATTTTTTAAGATTCAAAAAGGGATATTTTTCATAATTTTTTCCGGAAGCAAATTACAAAGCATAAAATACAAGTTTGCATGAATAATGTAGAGAATTTAATGCGCTTTCACGCATGCTATCGGAAATTATTCTGCAATGAAAATTGTGCCTAGTACAAACGCAAAATCCGATGCAAATGTGTGCTAGAAAACTGAAAGATGATGCAATTGCACAAACGTAAATAAAAAACGAATATTATAACAAAGAACCGTTTTAAGATGATCACCGGCTAACGGCTAAAACACCACGATCAGACCATGAACACCGCAAGACCTCAAACCGCTCGGAAAATGATCGCATGGTTAAAAGAAATGTTGGTCGTGCGGACCCGGAAATGGAAATGACCCGACATACCTATTTGAGTTTTTAAACTTGGAAGCAACGAAGAGTAACATAACTAAGCATATTAGGTACTCCTACATTCTGGTATTCAACCTGCGTGGCAAGAAAAATATGAAAGCTTTCAATGAAGATTGTAACAACATATCTATGAACTGAGTTGCAACTTGCAACAAGAGTTAGCTCATTACACTGAACATAGCAGAGCTGGGAGGGAGGGATTGTTGGGGTGCTACAGTGCCCCCAATTTTGGGGTCTAACACTAGAAATAATGGTGTGTAAATGTGAAAAAACTCGTTTTAGAAACTCGCTACTCCGCAGTACTCAGCACCCCTAAAAATCGTGTCCAAGCTACGCCACTGAGAGGACTAAAAATATTATTGTAAAAAAGATGTGGGTAATTAAAATGGTATAACTCGAGAAAATTGGTTGATTGGTTTGTTTTATACGATAAAATCGACGTTATTTTATTCATTTCCCCTTATATGCATTATAATTATTACTCGTTATATTTTAAATCCAACTGCATGTATGCATTTTAAATAGTATGTACTTATATATAATTATATGTATAACCAAAAATGATTATCATTATCAATTTTCTATACTGAATACATTCGTAGACTGAATAACATTTCTAAATACATAATATATTTGTTCTAATAAAATTACGTACTTCCTTCCTATATGCCTATGCACAACTGACTAATTCAATTAATTAGTCAACAAAATTATAGAATCGTTAATAGTAATATCCATTATTATTCTCATGTCTTAGGTCTTGTAAGATATTGCATATCGTATTCATATCTCACTAATAACTAATCTTTAGATTCTAGCTCTAGCTTATAAATAATTACATAGTTTCAATATTTCATTATGCATTTCTTTGAAGTTTCTATAATGTAAAGGACATGATGAGGTACGAGGACGACGACCTTAAGATCATGCCTACTTGGCTAATTGGCTACATAGAAGGGAGAGTGGTTGTGGAAAGGTGGAAGTGGTACTTGAGGATATAATGGGTACATGGGAGGTACGTTTGTAATTATATTCTTTAAATTTTGTTTCATTAACCATTATTATGTAATATTATAGTATTTAATAATGACTCAACGACTTCACTTACAGCTACGCTAACTAGTAACACACGCTTAGTGTACTACAACGTTTCTCATGCGTTGGAACAATAGTTGAATTAAATTACGTCGACATTTTGTCAATTCCTATAAAATTGGATCGATTCATTTCTTGTAAAGTAATAGCTAGAGTAGTTTGAATATACAAAGAAAGAGTACATCTGAATGCACTGCTGTCTTGTCTACAGTCTAAAATGTTCTTGATGATAGTACGTAATTAGTAATTATGACTTATTTATCATTATATGGAATTTACGGTTTTAGAATAAGAGGTACGATATAACATGATTTTTTACCTAAAATTCTAGGACTCTAAGTAATGGGCAATGGTACAGTAAATTGTAACAAGAACCGTATTACATAAGTGCACTACTTAAGTTTTAAGTACATAATAAAAACAGTTGACGCTGACAGTGTAAAGGATGTCTGTATGTGTCTTTTCATGGAGTCCTTGTACTGAAAGGTCCACGAGAGAATTACAAACCTGTCTGCATGTCTTGGTTACTTTTAATTAATTCAATAACTTATCCAGTACAGATCAATTCATCAATTTGATCAAAAAGTGGTCTAGTTGTCCAATATGTGTTTCTAGCGTGTGTGCATATCTTTAATGGTATTAATTTTCACGTGTAGGTTTCTACTTATTGTTGTATGCATTTGTATTGTAATACGAGTAGTTTATTTATTTTGTAGCCTACGCATTACGCAAAACACGCTTAATTTGTATTTGGTATGTTTAGGTATACTATATGCTATGGAAATACACAGTTAAATATGTACTAGGCAATATAATCCAATATACTGACACAAAAATAAACTCGAACAATTACATATTTGAAATTTTCAAAAAATGACAGCGAACAAAAAATAAGATACTCTGATTGCAAAACCAGTCAAACATAAAGTGAACAACTTTTTAAAATAAGTTACTAAACAGTAACTTTATTAGTCTTACAACTATCTGTGGCTTCAGCATAAATTAGCGACATCATATTATAACAATATTTTACATATTTGTATTCATCAACTGTGGCTATGCAAGAATGAACTGTGCCGTGACGTGCCAACGGTCTACATTGTGTCCTCCAAAGTCCCTTTCCCTTTCCCTACTCTTATGTTCTTTAACCACTAATCAACTCCAAGAACTCTATTGTCTACAGCAACTTAGCTAGCTCTAGTCAATTATGCTATACATACTTTAAATAGAGTATGAACTACGAGAAAACTTCCCAAGAAATCATAAATTACTAACAACCGGCGATTCTTTACGTACATACACAACAATTTGCAAACTGCCGACTCCCTAACACTATCCACACTACCGTACTGTACTTCACTTAATCTGCCAGACGATGCTAATTTATTATCGGTAATTTACAATTTTTCGAGACATCTCCTTCCACTATACGGAAGTTCAGAAAACCTTTTGACTTTGCATACTTCAATAAACTGATTCATTTTCGAACAACTATCTTCAAGCTTCTGTTCACATACTGGCTGAGAACAATGTACATTAACATTTGTAACCTTCAAACTTTAAACAAATTTTTTCTAATTAGAGTCTTAAATTCGAGAAAGTCTGATCATGCACTCACGTGCAAATATTTCACCATCTCGTCACAACAATTTGCAATTTCATTTTACTAATTAGTTTCCTGTTTCCACCATTCTTTGTCCACTATGTCTGCTGTGCCTACAATTTCAATGCTGAATTATTTTCTTTGTATTACGCATAATGTACACACATACATATATATAAATTATTCCACTATCGTAACTTTTAAACATCGTTCTGACGGCAATTTTTCTCTTCCTGTGCTGTACACGTCTTGGATATTGTGAGGATTTTACTTTTACAGTTCCATTACATCGATATATGACATATGACACATGCAGATTCTATAATATATAACTATCGGTATTCTTTGCAGAACATAACTATGGAGTCTCTCTATATATGCGTGCTATAACAAGTGCAGCGTCATCGTTCAATATATCTGTATTTTATAAGCATAAATTATTGATATTGAAATGTTGAATTCAGCGCAGCTGCGAAAAAATTAATTATTCTCATTATACTATTTGTTCTCCTACAACGAACGCTCCATGATTTTTTACCATAAGGAAAAAAAACGAACATTTTGTAATAAAATCAAAGTTTAATCTGCGGTGCAGTTTCTATAATATTACGTAAGTATCTACTACAACAATATTAATATTTTTATTTACATTATTTTGAACGGAACGCAGTAAGGAATATTTTGCTGAAATAAAAGACTAAAAAATAAAACAATAATTATAATAGGCATGCAAAAACTTGGATTTATCCAAGTGCGTATTTAATGGAACGAAATTAGAGCGTAATAATTAATTCAGTATGTATACATCCCTTGTAAAATTGTATGCCAAGAAAGATGATCAAGTCAGGATAATGAACAGATAAAAATATTTAAAAAACCAAGAAGGGAAAGCAGGATAGAATTAAAAAAATGAACAACATAATTACGGTACCCATAACTTAGAATACAAACAACAATGGCGACACGAGACGGCAATAAGTACCAGTAAAATTACATATAAGAAATTATATGTAAAGGTAGTTTTTAAAAAGTTTAGCAGCCAAATTGGTTTCGAAACGAAACATCACAAACTAGCTACCATAATAATATTGTGTTTTAAGCATAAATTCAGTTAAATATTTGTTTTGCCTTCGCATTAAGTTAAATACAATGTAGACTATTTTTAGTATATACCTATGTAGCATATGGCATGGCTGCATGAAGCTTTCATGATTTCAAAACATTTTCCTGCTCGTTTAGTGCCTAACAATACAAGTTTCAACTACATAGAAGACTATCTGTTGTTACATATTTATCAACAAGTAAGTAGTACACGCTGTCAGAACAATTAAAGTCAAGAGTAAGGAAAAGATAAAACTAATTCAAATAATACTATCGTCACGATTGCACATTAAGATTCAATACTTTTAACGTAATTTAAGGCAAATACCTTTCCTGGCTGCATACGTAACAGACACAGTTGAGCTACGCATCAATTCATACGAAGCTAATTAATGTTATTTTCTAGGTATGTAATAATTATATTCTTTATGAACGGTATGAACGGTTATCTTTCAAATGTCACCGATCATAAACGTGATGACGAAATTGTGTGCTGTAGTAAAAACGAGTTTTTTAAATAGAATAAAAGTGATGGCGTTAGAATTCCATCCCAAAAATAGCAAACTTCAGTGGAGTTCTTCGGCTGAAAACGACAGAGGCAGGAGAATAAATTTCGAAGAGCTGTTTTCCATTTTTTCTTACTAACTGCTTCACAACAATATTTAACTTCTTTATATTTTCTCTTTCGAAGGAATCCAAATATTAGTTCCTCCTTGTTCCCCAATGACTCGTTTCACCCTCTCGTATATTTCTTCAGGGGTTTCTCCTTGTACGATAGCTAGACATTAAAAAATGCATCATATTGAAAACATTAAGCTTTAATACTGCGACATCAACCATAATAAAAACTAAAATGCGACTTAACTTACCAGTAAAATATTCGCCAAACTCTTGTTCGGTCTTTTGAGCTCTGTCAAAAGTTTTCCGTGCTAGCTCTTCGGTAGTTCTTTTGTTCATATCCCTATGCAAAAACCCGAATAAATATTAGTTCAGCCAATATATCTGACCCACCAAAACAAAATCAAACCGAAAATGTAATTATCTATCTACAAGAGTATCTCCATATTAACTTACATTATTGACTCGGCAGACTTGGGTCGAATGAAAATAGCAATAGGATAAAGAGATGCCGCGTGAAGCCTTTTGATTGCATTTCCACTCACATCAAGAATACAATGCTTACCCTGTGTATAACATTTAACGGTTAAATAACAATGTACCTATATACATTAATTGTATAATTGGGCAAGTTAAAGGGGCAAGTTGTAAATTTTAGAATTTAAAATTATTATTTCTTGCGTACTTTGTCCGCGACATCTTTAACTGCAGCCAAAGAAGTCCCATACAAGTTATCATTGTATTGTCCAGCCTCGATGAATAAATGACCCTGAATATCACTTTCCATCTGTTCCCTTGAGTCAACAAAATGGTAGTCCCTTCCGTCCACTTCATACTCTCTACGAGGTCTAGTTGTATCTAATATTAAATAATAATATTAGTAGCCTCTTTCTCACCCATCAAAATAGTTCTGAGGTTGTAAAAACATCTTTGATCGATTCAATCTGAAAATTAACTTACGAGGAACACAACTACCAAATTTATCAGGAAATTCTGAGATTAGGTCATCGTTGATACGGTCTTTCATGGGTCCCAGAATGATTACAGGTCGTGCATAAGCTATTGAGACTTGTTGCACTCCCTCGTACGATAGCACCGCGTCTTCTCCAGCTAGAATGTTTAAATTGTTGTATAGAAACACAAGAATTCAAGAATTTTAGTACTGTTCATACGGAAACAGAGAAAGAGAGAGAGAGAGATAGAGCGATAGAAAGAGCAAGAAATAACGATCACAAAAAACAATGGTAATTAGCTATCGCTAGTGAATTTAGAGCTTGTCAGAAAAATGGACTGTTAGTAATCAAACAATCTCCAATGAGTATCTCAAGGTGTTCTCTTCCTTTATCTGTAGAAAGGAAATTCAAGGTAAAGAGAAAACCTCGGACTTTGGAGAAAAGATGAAATCTGAATTAGAAATTCCATAACGATAGACTACGACGATAAAATGAAAACTGAACAACAACAGTTGAAGCGTAACTCGGCGTAACTCAAATAACTGAAAAATATAAATACCAGCACATAATTTCTTAAGGTAATCATACACCTATTAAATACAGCTGGTAAGGTAGTAGACAAGTATAAAAATAACTATAATTATTCAAAAGTAAAATATAATGTAGTGGAATACAATCCGCATCTATGTATGGCTATTGATAATAACATGCATGCCATTCATAATGAAATATATTTGGGATTAAATTCATTCTTCGATTTTTGAGTCAACTCTATCACGGATAAACTCAAAAAGTACACACTACGTAGCTTACTGAACTAAAACACTTATAAGGGATAAAATAAGTGACTTATTTAGACGAACAGGAGAGTTTCAAATACCTTCTAATCTTTCATCCTGCATGTAAACCATGTACGCTAGTATTTTGATTAAAAGAGAAACAAGACCACCATCATTTTACACAATAAATTACGAATTCCTGATTGGTATTTGTTTTATTTTAATGAGTATGTAATTATATAAAATTATATTTGCGTGCGTTGAGTTTGTATAATTATATAAATGAATTATCTAGATGATACTTTTCAAGCACTTAACTACATCGTTTTAATAAACTTATGCAAAACCCCCACCCTTGGTCACGTATGATTAACTAAAATGTCAAATGTGCCTTTCTAAATTTGCTGAAATACTGCAAAATGTGAAGGGAAGTCAAACCTAAAATTCAACGTCATAGAAATACAGGAAAAAGGAAAAGAAGAGAATGTAGACTCAGGTTGAGTTGGATAAACAAAAGAAAAGAAATCAAGAGAACGTAAAATCAAATAATATTAAACTTACGAATGCTGGTAGAATCACCGTCAAGAGCAGGATTTCCCTCTGTAAAATACATTAATTTCACAAACTACTAAATTGTAATAAAAAGTGAACAGGAAACAAACCAATCAAGGGTTCTAAAAATGAAAACTGAATGTAATATACTGGAATTATATTGGGAAAAAAGCTTTGGCACTCGATGCTAAGGCGTTTTGAGATCACTTCAAATTCCCCGAGACTTTCACGTGTCCGTCCATGTATTAGCATACATAGGTACAAATACTTGAAAATCAATAGGAAGATGTTAAACTTACGTTCTCCTTCGGAAACATCATCAATATTATCACGACTCTTCATAAATGGAAATTTCCGAGTGAATGAGAAGTTCTTTTTCTTCCTTTCCAACGTTGACATTTGCTGCTGTAGAGAAATAATTATTTTTCATTATGATTCAAACTCAATATGTTACTTTCTGCAATCTACAAGCCTACAATAGCTAAGAAACAACTAATTCAGCAAATTGTCACAATAAACTACTAGTCGAAGAGAAAAAGCTGAAGTAGAATAAAAACAAGAAGCCATAATGTTTGTTCCCGTGGACACTTTGTTTTTTGTTCAACGTGCCTCGAATACCTTAGTTTCTTGAGTAGGGCTCTTTCCCTGAAATTTTACCGATCTGTCCCGTGCTTTTTGCTTCCTTTCCCAACGTTTCTTCGACGGGATTATACCCATACCTTCCTCCTGACCCGACGGCAGAACCCTTTTGGCCTAGTGAAAAACGTAACGTTTACAAATTGGGTGAATAACCGTATTAAGTCGCCTCATATAGTTCCACTACACTGTCTTTAGCATTCATATGGATAGTTGGAAATTATTAGATTAAAGATACATTTAAGCTGATACTGTGTGTAAAAAATACTTACTTGCCACCATTCGTCATCACAAGCATTAGTGACATGGAGAATGTCTCCAAACTGGAAAGCCAAACCCCTCGATGGCAAATTATCATCTTTGGTAGGATCAAAATCATTTAAAGCCCGTACGAATAAAGTTCGTTTTTGGGAAGTTCTCATCAGACTTCCAGTCATCACATGTTGCTTCATATCATGAATCTTAGCTTCAAACCGATTGTACTCGTCCGCTTTATGTTGAACTACCAGTGTAACTGTTTGCCCCGCGCTCTGAGTAACAACCAAGAATATGAGCATTAAAGCATCCACCATCTGTCACTGCCCTTACAAATGACCATGGACACTTTTTAGAAACCAAACCGTAGGCTAAAAAATTGCCATCTTACTTTTAGCGCATGAGCAGCTTCTTCATGTGTAGCAGAAGAAAGATCGACTCCATTAACAGATACAATCTGATCTCCCCTCTTCAACTGTCCACTCTGATCAGCGGGTCCACCAGCCAAAATGAAAGAGATGAAAATCCCTTCACTATCTTCACCGCCAACGATGTTGAACCCTAAACCTGTTGTCCCTTTGTGAAGTGTCACAGTTCGAGGCTCTCTGTCCAAATCATCGTCACTGAATCCCTTCGGAGTATTAGCGCTCGCAACAGAAGTTCGACTTTGTGACAATGTTGTGGAGCCACTTCCTCCTCCTAACATCCTATCTTCACTAGCGGGATTTATATTCATACTCAGATTCATAGTTGGCGTTATGGGTTTTGGCGGGGGTGGCGTTGCCATTCTTTTGAATTCTGTTTGCTGGTGCTGCTGATGGGAAGTAGGAGGTGGAGTCCGAGACTCCAGCATCATTTGGTTCATCATATTCATCGACAATGGGTCGGGTTTGGCCACTAAAAGAATTACTCGATTCTCTGTCGCCTTTAGCGTCGCCACTGCTTCCTCATGGGTTACATTTTCCAAATTCTTTTCCCCCGTCTAATCACAACAATCCATTCGTCAACTTATGCACTTTACCATCTCTACCATCTTAAAAAGTCAAGTCATAAACACTTCGTATTACTAGCTTTCAATTACCGGAGTATTCCGAACCGCAACCAGTTTATCTCCAACAGCTAATCGACCGTCAGCATAGGCAGCACCACCTTCAGATATCTTGGTAATATAAATCCCATTATCTCCCGGTATATGCTGATTTCCAATACCTCCAGCGATGCTAAACCCAAGTCCCTTATTTCCTTTTAATAATTCAATTTCGAGTAACATCGGTCCCAACGGTTGTCCCTTTCGTCGCACGTGCTGTTGAAGCAAGTTGCATATTCATAGATTTTATCACTGATCTTCATATTTGAGAACTGATGCCTGCATACCTACTTTATGTTCCATTAAAAACTTTAATGCTTTTCAAACAAACAAAACGAATATTAATTGAGCGCTTCGCTTCTTTCACCCAATTCTCTAACGTAATTATAGGTTCAAGTAATTCGAATAGGGAAAGATATATGTCTAAGAAAACAAATTTAATGGCTCGAATGCTGATGGAGATATGGATACCATATATGTAATGCGCTCCAACGGGGAAAAAAAGAACATCACTTGTCTAGAATTCTCAGAAACGTTTGTAGTGCACAGTTTAGTTTAGTAAATTTGTGTATGAATTCAAAATGCAAAAACAGGCTAACAGGTCTAAATGACTGCATAAAAATATATTTACTACACCAGAATTTTTAACATAACAAAACCTTACTTATACGACTTTTCCGAAGGATGAATTGCTTGAGAAATCATACGCAACGCTAGTACTCATAAAAGTGGACAGAAACGCAGGCTTATGTGCGTCAGGGAGAAAGAAAAGTTGCAAAAGAATTTAGCTTTTTTTTACCAATCGAACAGTATTCCCGGCTCGTTTCAATGCATCCACAGCAGTTGCATGAGGAACATCAACGACAGAAGTACTGTTAACTCGCATGATGACATCGCCTATTCGAAGTCGGCCATCCGTCGCGGCTGCTCCCCCTGTTTAGACAAGTATATGGGTCCACTCAGCGACTATTACTTTCACAATGTGCATTATTTAACATTCACATTCAAATGACTCCCGTCTGTCCTTTGAAGCATTGACTATGTACCCGAATGTACGCCCAGTCCCAACTGTTAATTACAATTTATGTAAGGATCACATTTCTCTTTCTAGAAGAGTAATAATGGCATGTCCCATGCAAGCTCGTCTTATTTTAAAATTATTGCCCAAAAACCATTCCTACTTCCTTAATTATATCTTCAAACGAAATTAACAGAACGCAACACAAGTTCTATGCTGGAAGTCTAAGTCCACCATACCATGCGTAAGCTTGCGTAGCCACGTCCATACAAGGATAGCTTTTACGTTACTAGAACAACAACCAACCTAAAAACAAATAACCTATGGTACATAAATAATATGTAATTTCTATCCTTTCAACGATATTGCATTTCGTCCGCAATACAGAAACTACACCCTTAAGGCAAATGAAACGCCAAGGAACAGAGTCACCGTTAAGTAAGCTAATAACGTAGAGATGGATGTAACGAAGTTACGATTTAAGTAAGCTAATAATGCAGGATGATGAATACTTCGAAAATCGTTTTTAAAAATCAAAAAAATTGCATGCAATAACCCACTACAAAAATCCCCAATTCAAAAACGTCGAAAAAAGTTCAAAAAATAAAAAAAATGCATGAAATAATATGAACCTCGTTTGCTATTAGTTCGGTAAATGTCTAAACTGGTACATCCAAATCTATCAGAGTTAGAGGGAGTAGTTTCAGACTCCAATGATGGGAATTGGGAAGAAGTCGAACCTGAAATAAGCTTGGTAATGTAAATCGACGGGTCGTCATCCACATGAGGATTGTCCGTGCCACCCGCTATTGAGAACCCTAAGCCAGAACTTCCTCTCTCCAGCACAATATCTTCGTACACCCAGTCATCATCTCCATTTGCCTGTGAATTAACAGTTCATTAAATCAATATTACCGAATGCCAAAACACATTGCGATTTGCGATCTTCTACATGGATGAGCTACTCAACTAATTAGTGTTGTACATCTAGATTGGTCATCAACAAAAACTCTGTGAACTACTCTGAGCCACCGTTAAGTTTGATGCCGCATAAAGCATTTCTTTCAATCAGTTCAATCAAAGCAAAACGTTGTGCTCGGGAGCATTTACGGTCTACGTTTAATTTCTTACATGTCTGACTTCCGGCATGGAGAAACCGACTGGTGAATACCCACCAATTCCGCCTCCGCTTGAATCAATGTCACCAGAACGCCAACTATCTGAGCCGGATAAAACCTAAGGAATACAAAAAGCACAACGTGTTACTCCCTTCCGCACAAGCACATCTCCAACTACAGCTGGTGGAGAAGCTAAGGCAGCAAGCAACTCGGGCTATATCATCTCCTTCAGCTTCTGTAGGCATTTATCTGAGACAATTTTCGCCATTTAAAAATTCATACAAGAGAAGCGTCAGAAAGTGCAACGTCACCGATCGTGACTTCATCAAACTTTGATGAATTTTCTCCCTCGTTCAAAATTCCTTCCTAAGCATAACGAGTCTTATAATTTTTCTTAAATTTTCTGCTAATGAATGATAATCAACTTCTATTCTGTCTTGCTCAAAGTCTTGGGCTCATTTTGTAAGATTATCAGAAACCTAGTTGAAAAGTTTGTTTCATTCCATTACATCGTCATGAAACTTCTGACATACCCATGTCGAAAGTTACGACTTCATTCATGCCCTCATTCGTACCTACTCCAAGTCGCCGATCATGCTCAACAATGACCGTTACCACGTTATGCTTCGCTCTCATTTACATATTAAATAAACTTGTCTGTCTAAAAAGTGTTTGAGTCACATTTACAGCTTCAAGTGCAAAATATATTCGCTATAACTCTGACCGTAAAGTGTTTTAATTTTGATCATAAATTAAAGCCATGGTACCATTACTGGGTTGGATATAGACCTAATACAGACATCCACAGCGTGAGTTCGGCCATAGGCAGAATCCGATTTCAATAATAAAAAAAATACATAAAATACAAAATTATGCACACAACCTCCAAAGATTCAGAATTCCTGGGAGAAACAGAGATGATATCAATAGTCTTGGAAAAGCGGACACTTTTTCGTTTTCTTCGTTTCCGCCTGAACCAATAGTAGGCTTTGGGCTCGTCTTTCTCATCTAAATGTCTACGACAGATTGAGCACATAATACTTTCTAATAAAAAATAAAAACTAGGTGCCTTAAAAAAATATTGCTTTTTACACAGGCAGAGATGTCTGAAAACACTGCAAAGTACCGCCACTTCAACACGTTCTCCCCTCAATCATGTCTATTGCATATTTTCCATTTGAAAACAGGCGGACACAGATAATATATGAAAACAACCGTCGTCACAAAAGGCATACAAATCCCAAAAATATTCCTTCTAAGTGTTCACATGGGAGCAGCAAGGAAAAAGAGAAAGGTTTTAACTTTCTCTTGCCAGCAATTTCAACATTCACTTGAACTTGAAAAATCGTAGACATCTCCATTTTTAAACCGAACAAGAAACTTTTACGCTAAATCCCTTATTAATATTCAACTTTTAATTCTCTCCGCTTTACTGTCTATAACTGACAACTCACACAGCACTTTTTCAACTTGCACGTAGGAAAAATAACGCTCTCATTCCATTTCTGGCAAAAGTTTAACTTCCAACAGATAATGTTGCAAGCCACGAACGACCAACAACCAAATATGAACTAAATTCATAGCATTAGATACAAATCAGATCTAAATTTCTCCTTGGTAGTTCCAAAAATAAAGTAGATAGGTACATAAATATTGTACACTATCTGCAGCAGTAGTCGGTGCCGGTAACTGACACTAAAATCTGTTAGTTTTTTTCTTGAGAGAAAAGTCCAGGGATAACCAGCAGCGATTCCAGGTCTGGGAGTATGGCCAAGGCAGTGTACGGTAGACAAAATAAACGAACGAAACGTTGTTCAAAGGGGCATCTGTTGTTGTTCAACCTCCAGCTAACGTGCTGACTGCTCCTTTCCTTCGTTTTACATTTTTACCTCAACACACAAAAATTCACCTTCAGCGCACTGCACGCCAAAAAAAAATAACGTGACGACTCTCAGTACTGAGGGAAGAAGACGGGAAAAAATTCGTCTTCAGAAATAAACATGAATTGAGCGGCGATTCTAAAGTCTTAATTTGCGCAGAATATTGTTTACACGTTGGGCCTTGTACTGAGTCAGCCGTCTTCCCATGTCTGCATATGCTAATATCCAAACACAGACGTATGTTCACACTTTTCCTTCCGGGAAATTACTCGTGGAACGAACACCACATTTTCCGTATTTTACACAACAAAACCGAGTGCACACTCGTTTGGACAAGCCGAAGTGAAAGACGACAACAGCCAACAGCTGAAACCTCACCATCACCACCCCACGATGTGTGCATGAGTTGAGCTCCAACAACTCGGCATCATTTAATGACAATATGGCAATATCAAGGAATTCACCAAAGGATAAAATGTGAAATTATGACAATCTTCTCAATCTACGCGGAGGTAAATTAATGGAAAGGGGAAATCATGTTGCAAGTACGTGCGACGATGAAGATAAAACGGCTGGCTGAACACTGAGCATTCAAATTCGACATAAGAAAAGTCTCTTCTTCTCATCCGAAAATCCATTTTGACTCCTTTATTTCCTTTCATGCACACAACATGTGTGTCAGTTGGTGCAAATGTGTGGCTCATGCTCTTACTTGCTATAATACTTCAAAAAACCATGAAGAGTCTCCGATCAATACACTTCAATTGATTCTACTTTCATTGCATAATTTAATTTGAATCAAACGTCGCCTCTACTCACCAACGTTTCCTCTACCTAGCTGTAGTGTAGATGGGTGTACATGTACAGCACCAAAGTCCCACACTACCACAGAGCGGACGAGTATTGCACAGCAACAGCAAGCCCAACTCGAAGAAAGTACATGACAGACAGACAACCAGGCAGCTCGTCCCATTCATTCATACTACACACCATCACTACCTACCTACTTACTACTCCTACTCCTTCTACCTCTTCTATTTCCTAAATGAATAGCAAAGTTTCTCAAAAGAACTCAACCAAAGCCACTCATTATACTACCACTATGGCACTGAATAGCAGCAAACTAGACCTCTTTGTCAGTAGTCCGAACTCATCCACGTTCTCTGGTTAACCCCAGTCCTATCCCGATTCCTATTACTCACCGAGCAACTGAGCACACGTCTCGAAATTATCCATTGTGGACAGACAAACATGGATTTTCCAACCTGTTTCTCTTTCAACCTTCACTTTGGTCTATCCTACAAACGCTGCGAATTCTACTTCATTCTTTTACCTCTCGATTCCAATGTTTTCATGTCCCATGAACTCGAGTGTCCATAAATAATGAACAAATTGATTGAGACATTCCACCTTACTTTTAATTCTTGAAGGATGTGCTGCACTGCCACTGGACTTTCCCCACTTACCCTCATTCGTCTTTACCGCTACCACCAATACTTGAAGTGCGTGCTAGCCCATTTGCTCGAATTGTACAAATTCTCCCTGTTGGTCTGTGGACTTCCCCAGTAAACTGCTATGTTACAGAAAGAACACAGCAGGCGGGCAATATGCTTCTTCCCACCAACTTACGGGTACACTACATATACCCGTTAGCTTCTACTCTACAAAAAACCCATGATGATACTTCTCTTATTAGCTAACTGGGTCTTCTGCATGCCGTAGTGTTTTAGAAGTAGCGATCATTTTAACACTGCAGTAAACTGTTACATGGGGAACTCACCTTTCTAATGAGAGAAGGATCATCGTGGGTTTTCTCCAGACTACATGCCTTTTTAATTGCATACACCATGACTACGAACTCATTCCCACATCCGACGCAGCAATTCCTAATTATCAATCAAAATTCCCCTCCATTGACACCTTGAGCCTTGAGCTGCTATTAAAAAGTCAGCTGTCAGCATCCAAACTCTAAATTTCATAAGTAGATGTCGATGCTTTATTAAAAGCGGCATCGTTTTTATCTTTGTCCAGCAAACGTTACGGAAGCCTCAAATGAATTCCCAGAATCCTTTCACACGAATGGCTCTTGTGCTTACTACGAAAGCTAAGCATGACAGAATGATTTAATAGAAAGGTAAATAATGAAGACAGAGAAAATCATACCTTAGGACTCTTAGGTAAATCTTTGCCATTATATTGTTGAGCTGCTGAGGTCGTATTCAACGTCATGACATTATGATGGTTGAAAGGTGATCTCTGCTGTGGTTGGCTAGTGGCCACCGAAGCATCCACTGAATCGATAGGATGCTTACCCATTCCCATATTTTCATCTCCATAGATTTTCTGCACAAATAAAATCACAACATCAAAATACGCACCATCATCACAACTTGCCGACATTCACAACTATGAATAAATACATTTCATTGATTAAATAATCTTATTCACCCCACCCACCAATACACGAAACGAAAGCATGCATATCTGGCTTTTTCATCCTCCCATATCAAAACTCACCGAAACAGAATATCAAGACTTAATAATATCTAATGAATGAGAACGCTAATTAAAACCCAGCATAGAAATAGAAAACCCCGCAGATGGGTAAGTATGTAAGTGTATACACGTCGACAGGGCCTCCATCCATTCCAGTTAGATGCAATTATCTTTTGAGAAAACCTAAAATCTGAATCCAAGTCTACGAACAAAATAAGTGTCCATAGGATACATGTGTGAGTATACGTACAAGATAAATATAGGGAGTTAGGATTTCAGTAAATCCAGATAAAAGGAGCGACGCCCTTTTGTAATCACAGAGAAGGAAGAGGAGATGAAGCCTTAGCAGTTTCCAGCGACGTCCACTATCTCTCCGACAACGTCATATATAACTACCTAGGCTATCAACTACCAACTATCCTACATATTCACACATATTTTGCCATTCTAAATCTTGTTGCTTGAATTTATGTTTCCCTTCCATTCCATTCCTTTCCAATTCCGACTCCAACGTCCAACAGTCGCTGCATAGGCTCGTATCCACATAGCACCATCTCCATATTCCTACCTACGTGATATGTCTACATCATTTTCAAATAATACAAAACGAATTTGTACCTAAATGTAATTACCCAAACCCCATCAGCCTTTGAAACAATTGTCTATTATGGGTCAAGCCCATGCGGTGTACTGCGTTATTACTATGCTGTCCCGGTACTTATACAGCTGATTAAAATACCGTAAACCACATAATAGTACCCGGGGTCAAACTTGAAATCACGAAATATTCGCCCGGTCCCTTATATTCAGTGTCTCCAATAGTGCCCCCTGGTCTACATGCCGTATGGTCTATGTATATTTGAAAAGACCGCCCTTAATAACATTACCTGGGTCTCTATTTACAGTTCCAGAGGAAAACTATTAGGTGCATTACGGTACGTCGATACCTACTCTCCATAATTACTTTAAATTAAAGCTAACCCATACTCTCGCAGTACAAGAAACCCGAACAAACAACGACCGCTCATTCCAACCCAAACACAAGTGGGCTCATTCAATAAGGATCTACATTTACACTGACCACTGGCTTCGCCCCCGTCCTCATCATACTATTATACACAAGTAAAGTAACCACCGTTAAATTGAAAACGTCAAAATGAAAACAGTGTAACCACCTCCAGGGGACCCATCAAGTCAAGTCAAACAATGCGTGTTACAACGTTACAAGCGACGAGTCAATTCATCCCGAACAGACTAAAGCTACATCTCCTGATAATTTGCCAATCCTCAGTCCACATATTCACGACAGCACACGGCTTTTAGCCATTTTAAAAGGCATAATAGGACGAGTACGTTGCCTTCAGTCACCTTCCTCATATTTAAATGTTTTCCAATCTTCCATCATTTCCCAGCAGTCACCAGCTTGCGCATACAACAATTAATCATATTTCAACAACCCAACAAGAAAAACCTTCAATGCAATTTAATTTAAATCAAACACTACGGAGTCGAAAAAACAAGACAAGTTTGCAACATTTCTGCTCTTGGAAGGGTAGTCAAACAAAATGTAAATTCTCAAGGTTTGTCGTTTGTAGAAAAAATGAAATACAGATACGTAACAGTTGGAGGCACATACACGAGAGACCCACATAGTAGAACGAATCCGGTGAAGTTGAAAGTGGCTTCCGCCTTCTTTAGAAACTCCCAAAATAAATCTACCTGCTTTTTTCCCAACCCAGCAGCCTCTATCTGTTATTCTTTATCTGTGTCTACTCTCTAGCTCATATTGTCTTTATTGCTATGCTTTCACAACATAGACAATGTAAAATGTAGGTGCTACATATTTGCACTCACTCCTATAAACGTACACGTGCACTCATTCAAAATAAATAGGCATTTGTGATCAGCGCACGAGAATAATTCCATGCCTGTTAATCGAAACCAGAGCTGAAACGGCGAAGAATGGTGGATAAGGTGACAATTTACTTTTACTTGACAAAAGCTACTTAGTTAGACGATCTGCGGAGACTTACGATTACGATTTCTACTGCGATATCGAATTACGTGCGAGAAGCAAAATGAAACTTACATTCCGTCCATGAACATAACAATTAGGATTAACGTGATGATGAAGACGATGATGGATTTGAGTAGTTCCCGAAATCGACGAGCAACCCGCCGAATGTCCAACACTACTGGACGTTCCGCTCCGCTCATCTTCCTCCGTAAGAGAAACCAAGTTACTCAAACTATCACAACTGCATATCCCTAAGCTATTCTGTTGCTCTTGACGTTGCTGTAACAGTTGCATGTGCTGCTCTTGTTCTTCTCGATTTCGTTTGCGACGCTTTTGCCGGACTTTATTAGGAACACCATTGACATAAGACGAGAACCTTTGACTGGAATGCCGAACTATCGAAACCCAGTCTATCATCGTTATTGCTACTTTGGTGATAACTACCACAAGAAATGTTAATTATTTTTGTAATTCGATAAATCGTCTTATGTATATGTCTCCGAGCAGGTTTAACGAAAAATGGTTCGAATTCTCCTCACATATTCAACGTTCGAAATGGGCTATTCTTGTAGCTTCCCACAATATAATAAATTGCAGCGCGGTAGCTGAAATCTGTCAATCAAATACTTTCCCAGGAACCCCAGTGAAATGACCAACAAGTTAACACGTAACAAAAACAAGTTTTCACAAAGTAATTACTCGCAAAGCAACTGAGTCAATTGAAACGGCTGCTCGTGTTTCATGCGAGCACGGCAGGCAAAAACACAACGTATCTAATTAGCGAGAATTTGCACAACTCGACGTCCCACTTTTGACACAGCAATTGCGACCATAGAAAGTTAACAAGAATTTGACTCCGCGATTATTACCAATCATCCTAATGAACAAGGGAAGAGCGAAGAACTATCTAGTTCCTTCATACGACGATAAAGATTTAATCATGAATTTAAGTCCTTCAACTACGACCACATTTAAATGCCATTGGTATAGGACAAGTTTAAAACGAAAACAAAACGTAGAAATATCAACCACTTTAGTTTACAGACAGCAAAGAAAAGTTTCGGAAATTGCAATACCACGCTAACTGTAAGTCTGCAAACTCCTTGGAAGAACTAAAGGTGTGCTTCGAATTCGCACACACTCACCATCACATAGACGAAACTAAAAAAACTTATTTTTAGCATCTGTGATGACGATCAAACTTTTGAGCTTTAAAAACCGTTATGCTCACCGTACTGAATAGCAAAAAATAGGGACTCCCGAAAGACACATCCGAAGGAATTTCGCATACTCTGTACACTGAGCATAAGCATGATGGCATTGCCCACATTATTCCTGTCAGTTTCCTTCTCATTACACAGCACACTTCTACACATGAAAATTACAACGTATTCTCTTTCATCTTCTGTCTTTCCCGATTCAGCTCGGGTGCTTATTCATTTCAAACTTGCACAACTTTCAAAATACCCATTCACTAATTATGATTCTACATCTACACAAATATTTTTCGAGTACATTAATTTTCTCTTTCATTGTTAATGCATTTATAATAATCATTCATTAGCGCTCCATAATATTACGAACTAACACAATTTACTTTCCGACATAGATCCCTAACCCCAACACTAGACAGCACCAATACACTATTATACAAATTTCACAAGCATTTCCCTCTCCTTCGACACAAGTCGCTTTCTTGTTGGTTAATCTACAGACTACATCAATGAACCTGAGCAGGTTAAAAAAATAGATGATGTATCTGAACTTGAGCCAAAATTCTAACGTCTAAACCATTGTCATTTTCATCAATTTATCCTATTCTCTGTAAATGAGGCAGTCGGAATTTAGGATGCTATAAAGTAGGGGAAATACTCAAACACTTGATTCGCACCGAGCCACATTTCCACGGTTCCTCATTCGCTTCAACAATAAATAAAAATAACTACAAGCCTAGGACCATAGAGTAATACTAAATTGGAGTTTTAGATATAATATCCTCATCGGTTCTTTAAGCGCCAAAGATAATTTTTAGACCGTCATCTGTTGCAAAATAATGTTTATATACTTTTGCCACTAATGCTGACCACAGTGCTAACCTTCTCTTCTTACTTCCAAGCAAGAATAAAAAGACCACTTTCCACCATTTGTCGAACCGAATCTAAATGAAGTGACTAGACCCGAACAAGTAAGCAGCCATTCAGTACTACTCAAGGCTTATGCTAATACTGTTACCTTACGTACCAACGTATTTTATATGCTACAAGCTGACAAATGAATGAAGGAATCAGAGCCAAAACAACTTTGTTATACTTCGCATGCACACACTCCCATATGAGTTAACGCCCATGGGAGACAATATTGTTACATCCATTTCCCACTAAATAAAACCATCAACTTTTATTACTAAGCTCCGGATGCATATTATAATTATAATTACCCGACATGAGTGTAATTCTCAACTCTCGAACACACTCGCAACACGCATCTTGCACACACGTACAAGTTCAAGTAACTATACTCGGTAACTTATTTACTCCTTATCTCCAAATAGTTTCAACAATTCCAACTACCAGCCGCACTCGTTTCGACATTGTTACCAACTTGCACATCTTTACAATATTTCCCTCATGCTACCAATATACCCATTTCTGATCCCATTTTTTTTATGTTGTGTTTTATGCCAGAAATTAAGTCTGTTCACAACAAACTCTGCGGAGTTTGTCTTTCTTATCTTCATTCAATTTTACGCCCGTTTTAATGTGTACCTACCCGGTCACAATTTTAGTATTGATTTCAGCTGCGAACTACAACTAAAACAGGGTTTAGGTTTATCCTAGATACACCGGCTGTTGGTTAAACACCAGTAATCCAGTCAGAGTTTCTTTTGATATGTGGTGGATACATGTATAACTGTAAATAAATCTATATCCTCCTGTATATACAAACATTCTACACAAATATCCATTAAACTGTATATACTTTTAATTTGCCTTTGGTACAACAGAAACTTTGGCTAAAACATTCTGATGTCGTTTGTATGATGAGTCATTTATCTTGTGAATAGAGTTTTTTTTATCCAATCCTGGTCATTCGAAAGAAGGCTCTGGGTTGACTACGAACGTTAGTTGGTTATAGGCGCATTGTCAATAGCCAAAAAACAGTGCAAACTCAGCTCAAACCTTGATATTGAAATACGATGGGAAAAAATGAGCAGAAAAAACCCACAAGTCTCGTTAGCAGTACACTTACGTACTTTTATTCGTTTTTGGTAGCATCGCCAATAAGCGAATGCAAGCATAGCAAATATTTTGGGTTGAGAATTCAGCGTTGCCAAAGGCTTAACATTAACTATCTGATCCGTCAAATTACAGTCGCTCAACAAAACAATAATAAGCCACGTTTGCATTGGAAGATATGAGCTTCCGTGTAAGAAGCTATTGGCAAAAATAAACAGCTGAACTGGTGCAAAAATATCTTAGTATTATCTACACCGTACTGTCGGCGAGAAATTAATTAAATCATTCTTGAAAATCGCAAACAATTGTATGGAAAAGTCAAATGAATGCTGAGCTGTACAAATCTCCTCTTCATTCTTCTCCAGAATGCATTAATTTATTCAGCGTTATCTTCCTAATCATAAGACCTCCAGTACTGTGATCGCGTCTGAATGCCCAAAATGAGTTAGCGATGCAAACTATGTGTAGTAAATTTCGTCTTCTCCCATGTACAAATAGACAACTTTCCATTCGTCCTATCTCATATACATATCAAGTCTATTCATTATTCCGTCTCATCCAAGCTCTAGTCGAAGTTCTAGGGATTTTTCAAAGCTGACCCTCAGCCAAAATATTTTTTGCATTATACAAATATACAGTAGTGACAACAGTCTCTCCATATCATCTCGGTTTTAACAGTATAAAAACACTTTCATTATATTGCCACCACAGCTAGGATCAGAGGCTCAAAACAGGATCTGCTTCCAAGCTTACCCACATACGTGCATACGCAGGAGCGTAAAAAATAGCACATAAATAATCATTACTATGCACACACTGGAGCATAATAGAAAATATATGTGTGTAAGAAATAACCTCCAGACAATGAATGTAAAGGAAAATCAAATTTTTGGCAAGAACTGGCATTCTCACAAAACTAGGATCAGGACACATTGAGAGCTTGAAATGTATACATATCTACATGGTTAATGCATTATACTTGAGCTTAATGGCAATTTTCTTATACATCCGTATATATACATCGCGTATCTTCCGATTACTCCCTAATCAGCCCCATACATATGATCGTAAATGACTGCACAGACATTCACTGTAGCTAAACTTCTTGTCTGATGGCAAACAGCTACGTTGGAGCAGCTAGTTCATTTGACAAAAAATATTTTTGTCACACAAGATAGCATTGCAAAAAAGGGGCCGTACTAGTAAGTAAGGCAAATGGTGAAGTAGATACTGAGGTAAACACACCTTTATAAATTAGCAACATAAATGGAAGATACCGTATCCGCGGATCTACAAGGGGAGTCTAGGACTGTAGCCCCATCATAGCTGTACATTCTTGAACTAGATTTCGTACGAATTTACCCTGAAAGTATGTGTTAGCCCCACCATATAGGCCAGCAGCCCCACCCTACACATCTTTTTCAGGATCCCCAATGATCTGGAACCAGAAAGTAAAAAAACTGAAAATGCCTTCGGAGGAACGGAGGACATCTGTCCAACGATAACGTACCCAAAACGTGATAACAATAATAATTATACCTATTTCAAAATTTATATTTCACTAGTGGCCACGCTACTCTACTATTATTTATTCATGTGGAAATCCCGTTCCTGCACTAAGGAGGGACCGATATGTATCCACCATCTATGTTAGGTAGGTAGGTACACAAAACTTAAGACATAAGCTTCGTGTGTTCCATCTACAGTACGGCTCGTCTTGGCATGACCGGGAATGGATCACTAGAGGCGCTGGTAGATACTAAAGACGAAAACTACTGGAATGTGAAAACAGATTTAATTAATTAATTAATTACTAATTTGTCGGATTGCAAATAAACGAAGTTGACATAATCTAACGCAGTTCTGACCAAGAATAGGATCTGTTTGTGAAAAATGGCTTGACATCAAATTGAGATCTTAATTCTGTAACAGACAGACGAACAAAACCAGACACTGAATGCCTTGCTCTACATCTAAGTATCTTACTAGAACTGGAAATGCATACAAGTAAGATTTGATTCAAATCTTGTCAGCCATCGAAAAACAAAGTGTACTCGTAGTTCACGTTCCCTCTGTCTAAAATAATGTGCTGAAAAGACAAGCCTGGTAATAACTTTAGGACCGTGTAGCCCCAGCCCACTAGAAATGCAGTTTCTAACAACCAATCAACCCTACAGGCTTTCGTTATAGTATTCTACATTTCGCAGATACGCCTTGTCAGATTTCTTACTAAGCTACTGCATGTGTCGTTTTCTATTTGGGACAGCGACATTCTCCTTATAAAATGTACTATATATACATGATAATTTAATGTTCGCAGACTTTCCTACAGGAAAGGAAAAATTTCTGCATAATTTACTCTCGTATAATCGTGCATGGACCGAATATATCTTTTCATGGATGATTATACCACTGTACTTACTCTCGTCTGGCGTACGTATCACTACCTAATATACTTATACAATTATAACCGTAACCAGTGCACTTTCCATAAAATATTGCTTATTCGATTTACTTACACGCAGCCTTGCTAGACGAAATTCAAATTGCGCTTCACAGTGCGGGAATGGAATGGGATTCACAAATGCTGTCATCTTCTATCCTTTTTTTCGGTTTGCAAAAAATCGGTGGTTATTATTCGTTAACGATATATTATGTGTCTGCAGTAATATACCTTCTATTTTGCATGGCAACTAGGCATGTAGGCTGCACGAATCGGAAAGGGAACGTCAAATGGAGTAAAAACTTGTAGGCACTATCCATGCAATCATGCAATCCATAAACCATGCTGAATAAATTTGTTTGTTGTCCAAACTGCGTTTGCCATTGTCATTTGATGGCAGATCTCATGTTTACATTCTTTATTTTAGGAAGTAACGACAAAAGTTTATTAGCAAATTCACTTCGTTTCCCATAAATATAGTCGTTCCAAATTATTCTCCAAGTTCTTAACAAACGTGCACTACTCTTAAGTGCCAACAGAAAGTACCAAGTTTATTCTGCCGTCTGTCAATAGTCAATACATACCCAAAAAAATGTTGCATCCTACCTACATAGGTACACATACATGTGGAATCGGAAGCGCAGTAAACTAACTTTGGTAGGCTAACAATAAGTAGGTAGGTAGGTACCATACGAAATGAAAGTTGGAAGCTGACAAATATATAAGCCGTCCACCCAAAGCTTCGAGTCGACTCTCATCGCCAAATACTACTTTAGACAGACCCCAAGTAAATGTTATTTAAAGTTACAAAAAAATGTACTCATAAAACCTCTAAAAACACTGTTCACCTCAAAAATCATGTATGAGAGACAGCAAGTTGTTCTAATTTTTTTAACTCATTCATTTTCTCCATTCCATGCAATGAGAGTCGACTCCTGTCGACTTGCCTCGTCGGGTGTACGGCTATAGAGTCGATTATGAACTATTTCTTGTATCCCGGGTAGAAATTCAAGGCCAAAAAACTAATACAATAACAAAACAAGCCAAAAATAACAAAAACTGCAATAAACGTCCAAAAAACTGACGTGATGCTCAAAGTTGAATAGGCATGTATATACTACTCTTGTCTAAACTACTTGCCGACAAAGAACACAGGAAAAGTAGAATGGGCACCTGGTTTCATCCACTGCATCCAGGATCTTCTCGATTAGATCTGTTACAAATACTGCACTTGAAAGTCTGAAAGTTCTACGATTACCAAGTCATAGTTGCAACATTTTGTCCGAAGATTGCAAAAGGCCAATACATTCCATCACGTCCATACTCGCAAAAATTCTCATTACCAACTTACGAACTAGTGAACAGCAGTTCTGTTGATGACATTGGAAACTCCATTAGGATGTGACAAAAGCTCGCCTCATGCACAAATTTCGTTGGTCCGCTTCCAACGTCTCTCCCAATAAAAGCATATTCACCATTTTAGTTTACATGAAATAAAAGCACCATCTCACAAGGGAGTCACGCAATATGTCACCAAACACGTACGATTGTTTGTACAGATAGGCAAAAAGAGTGTCCGAATGAGACATCCCCGACTCTTAGGACCTTCGACTCAAGAAACAAATGCCAATAATGCCAACAATACCTTGAGACCCCTTATTAAACGACTAAGTTTCTATACAGCAGTAATAACATGTAGGCATATGGTTGCATGCACTCCTATATTTATTAAGAACTCCAAATTAAAATTCTCCGCATTCCGGAAGTATTTCCTATTTCCTAGCTTTAATTTTCAATGATTTGGTCCTTGGACTAAGAACCAGGAAGGGTAGCCAGGAGAAACTGTGAAAAAGTCAACCTCGTACGATTAAAGGGATAGTTCTTAGAGTGAATTGAGACAGAAACATTTTTTATCTACAAGTAAATCCTTTAAGGGTTTCAAGAAAGTGTGAATCTCCCATCATATAGTCTCTAACTTATATCAAGCCCATAAGTACCTATTGTTCAAACAAATCACCCATACCATCGCTGGACACATGCTTAGAGAATCGATTTTTCAGTTGTGAACTTAATAAACGGACCATAGACAAAGTTGAACCGACTATCCTTCCGTTTGATTGGAGTTCAAGTCCT
This sequence comes from Ptenothrix huangshanensis, assembly GCA_036851915.1. NCBI lineage: Eukaryota > Metazoa > Arthropoda > Collembola > Symphypleona > Dicyrtomidae > Ptenothrix > Ptenothrix huangshanensis. Next base: position 29,346 of record JAAXYX010000363.1, read on the forward strand.
TGAAGCCACCCAATCTCAAGCTTGCAGAGAACCAAAAACGAAGGGACATAACCTACTCCATCAACATCTTACTTTCAAGCTAGACAGTGCAAAGTCTTGAAAAGTCCGAACGTGGGTACCTCGCTATTGTAAGAGAAGATGAGCAAATATAATACCCATGTAGGTAATCTGACCTTAAATACTGTGTATACACGCTCAAAAACCCACTGTGAAACCATTTCCAGTACTTGTAATGCATCAAATTGCTCATCGCTTTAGTATCTTTCATCCAATTAATCTAGCCAAGCACCTACACAGAATTATCTCGGTGCGCTAGACTTAAAATTGTAAGTTACAAGTGGTGTCAAAATCAAAAGGTAAGAATTTGTCAGGAAATACCCATCCATCTCAAACATCATCTTACTTACCACACTATTACAGATTTTTACATCTTCAACACCCTATGCGTATACCAAAGATTTTGAAGGGGTTGCACAAAAAAGGTGGAAAGACACAACTATGATTGGTAGATAACTTACTCTCGATTGTCTGGATATCAAGAATGTGCTTCGTTAAACCAAAATTCTGTCATGACATCCATTACGCAGATGCAATACAGATACATCTAAAGGTGAAATCTACTCAGAGATACGCAGAGACCCGACTTAAATAGAGGCCATTGGGCTTAAATAGAAACATCAAGTTAGTATTAAAACCAGACTGGAGGTGACTGAAAAATCACAGGCATCAGATTATATCCTTCTTGACGACATGACACCCGAAGGATGTGGAATCCGACTGCAGCTTTACGTATCTGCGTTGCTAGACAGTATTCAGTAGTTGGGTGCCAAAAGATGTAACAACAATTGAGGGAAGCTAATGGACACACTGTAATTTACTAACACAAAAGAGTAAAGGATGTTGAAATTGTTTGAAAACCGACTTGAACGTCTGTGAAATATAATGAAAGTGATACAAATAAACCCATGTCGTACATATACAGAGCCAGGGCCAGGTTGTATTAAAGAAATATTGTAATTACATAAGTCGTTTGGTCGGCAGATGTGCAACAGTAACTTCAGAGATCTCAGTCACGTATGGGTTATAGATGCTGTAAAAATACTTTCTACTCCAGGAATGGAGTAGAAGTAGGTACGAATCGATAAAATAGTGTGTACGGTTTACAGTATGCTACGAAAGTCCTGTAAATTATCCGGTTTAAGTTCTTTTGAAACCTGAAAACGTACGAGATAGACTTTCACCGACTAACAATGTTTTTTTTCAACCTAAAAATTACAATGATACCGCATCAAACTGTAGGATCCACCTAGAATTTCTACTTTGTACTACAGTGCAACTTGGTCCGGAAATTAGGGCTTCGGGTTCTGTGTTTGGAGAACGAGTACGAATATGCAGTCCTTGTAAGATAATGTACAAATAATTATTTATAACTATATAAGAATTCAAAGTTTCTAGGAACTTCTTTTAATTTGGAAACTGTTCCACGAAATTTCACTACACATCTGTCTAGTCCTCTGGTAACATTTATTATAAAAACAGGCAAGGAAATATTTGAGACCGCAATCGTGGCAGAAAGACAGACAGGCAGACAAAACCACATTGTACTCTCCATGAGATTTCCAAGTCCTTACGTACATACGAAGCTTCAGATTTATGTGCAAGCTAACGATAACCAAGCGCATAGCTAACGATAAGCACACACCGCTAGGAGAATATAGAGGTTTTACAATAGTCTTATCACAAGCACTTTCCATTTCAGAATAAGCACGCTTCGAAAGCAACACTGACAGATGAATTAAACTGATTCTACTTATTTTGTACAATTTTCGAACTTAATTTTGTAAAGACGTTACGGGTGCAAAAGTTATCATGCAATTTTTAAATTGCATAACCAGTTTTATGTAAAATACACACGTTATTCAATTGTATGTAGAACTATATTGTCGTTAAAGGTGAAAACAAATAACACGCATTTTGGACAAAAGTAAAGACATCAATGGATCTATTTGCAAAAAATAATACAGATAATGCGCTTTACTGTAACGAAAATTGAACATAGCTTATTTTGCACCTTCAATGACGATATAGCAGAATAATTATTTGTTTAGTCAACGAATCCCAGAAAAATGGGACTGTCGTAACCCATTCCAAGAGGATTTGAAGGAAATCAAATAAACCAAATAATAATCCTGTTAGAAGCTAAAAATAAATTGCTAACCATTGTCAAAACAAATAGATTATAATGGTGCGTTAAAACTTTTGACAAACATACTGGGATTAAAGGAGGAATCGATGCTGAAACGTGCATCGTAAATCTCAACTCCATTTGCTCACACAGTGGATTCTTCAATACTCCTTGTCTTAAGGATTATTCATTCTACAAGGCACAACGTTCATGTGTATGCAGCATACCTACCTAGTGTATGTGCACTGGGCTAGAAGATTCTCTACCTACGGTTAATCCCACAGGTCGTACAGGTCACTTGCAAAAATGAAACCAAAAAGCCAACCACAGCCCCACAGCCTAATAATAATGAGACTCTTTCGTATTTTTCAATCCCACTGCACTTTTTTGAATTCGAAGCCAAGTATAAAGGAATTCACCATCAATACCCACGATAAGGCTTCTCACCTCCCCTTAGGGACACATTCGTAGGTATTTTTTAGTTGTTATCACGGGTGTTTATAAGTAGAAGTCATACTGTTCCATACCCATTACAAATCAGGACGAATATTGATCATTTTCCACCTTGCTGAGTCCACCGAAAAACTTCGTGCGAAATGCTTTAATTTAAAAGGTGATGCCGGAGCTCAATGGGCACAACGTAACAATCAAAATCCAAAAATCCAAGAGAGGACCTATTGCTGCACTGCAAATCAGGTTAAGTTTCGCTAAGCTACCCACTTAGAACACCTAGAAAACTTAATCCAAGTTAAGCGCACTCACGTTTACAATACAGTCAGCCACAGCTACCAAAGGACAGAGACCGAATCTAAAAATTCTAAAGGCAAACGCAAGAAATTCCCTCCTACATAGCTGCGTACCATCCGGAATGATGCTGTTCAAATTCAGTAGGGTTCACACAGGGAAACTTAGCTGGCTTTGTTGGTCGCTAACTCCTAATAATTTCAAAAATCATGGTACCCTGGGCACAGCTGTACTGAGGTAAAACGGCCAGTTGTGGAAAAACATTACTAATTAATTACTACACTGTAATAACCTATGCTAGAGTTTTAGTACGCTGAACCATCCAGCGGTTAAAGTTGACTAGGACCACAATGGTAAAATCCTGTCCCTATCCAGATCTATCTTGATGTCAGTTTTGTCCCGAGAGCATGATTGGAGAAGTTGGTAGGTATTTATCGGAACAAACCAAGATTAGTTTTGAAGTCTGGTCGAGTCGTATTTAGAATCCGTTCGTCAACTGAAAGAAAACAGTGGTAACTGGACATTAAAGTTGAGACATTATCCTTTGTATGCGGGTACAATTTGTTCGAGTCCAGTAAGTTTCGAGTTTGAAAATACACAGAACCAATTTGTATTGGTAGAAGTCTAATTTGCCAGTTTCGGATCCAATCTCCTTTCGGTTTCGGTTCCGTTTAGATTACTACATTCAAAAATGTTGATTCGAATAGAATTTAGGATCGCCTTCCAATAAATTCGTGCTAAACCTTACTGGAGGCCTTGGCTCCATACGGGAATTGTAACTCCATACTGTTGCCGTCAAATCCGTAAAACGTGAGAATTATACAAGTTGAAAGTAAGTGTTGTTCAACCAGCGAACTTTTGTCTAAAAATTCCCCCCAAGGTCGTAGTTTAAGAGCCATCTTTCCAGTTGTAGACATCGGTTGTATCGGATGAATTTTCAATTAGTTGAACTAATGCTAGCCTCAACATCTTGACTGAATTTTACAATAGATTTTAGGAAAACTGACCAAAATTAAATACTATGCGTATAAATCAAAAGAAAATACAGGTTTAAACCACTCCTCACGCGTGCATACATTTATTACCTAGATCTGCTGAATTTAAAAGCTAAAAGGAATTGTTCTCAATCGTGGTCCATTACACGCCTACGCGAAGCTGCAACTGTATCCAGCGTAAATCTGCTTTTCTTTCTGAAGTGATACTTTATCAAAACGTATATTGTAGTTTAAAGTACCCGAATAAATCATGGTGAGGACGTTAACCTAATGGACCCGAACAATGAAGTACAGCTGGAATCACTTCTAGCAACGTAACTACAGTAGGCAATTCCACTAGCTCTCGACCCAAACGGGTTATCACAGTCCACATTTTATTAAAGTACGATTATTTAATTTCTGATTAGCTCTGCGTAGAAAATACGCCGCTCATTTTTCACACTCAAGACCCCATGGTCGGTGCATTTAAATACCAGTATACAATAACACTACAATCAAGTAGCTGCTCCAAAAAAATGAGAAACGACTTGAATTGATCGAGGATAGGTATTAATGGTCTGATAGAGTAATCCGAGCGTCAGCGCACCCAAACCAACATCTCAATCCATTCATCGGACTCGTCGGTTGAAGCTAGTATTCGTATCGCACTGGATATCAAGAAATCGATTTTTCCAGAATATCATCATCCCCCTTCTACGTTCCGCTACTGATCCCAAAAGCCAGACATTGTTGCTATAAACCCAACACTCCATCACAATTCTCATTTAATTCTCAATAATTTATGTCTGTACATACTCCTACGTAGTTCCTGTTTTTTATACCTTTAACTGCTCAAATCAGAGGTCAAAGTTACGTAGGTATACACATCCATAGACCCCCTAGAGATTGGTAAAACACTTTGATATACCTTGTTATAACAATACTTTCCTCCTAGATTAACCACGAGACGGCACATTAATTATTCTACAGTAAATTTACCGTAAAACCTCTTATAACCCGGGCTACCATTGTAAATATTTACTTTTCTTCCTGGTCATCGTAATGCTTTAACATATGATTTGACCCGGCTAACCAAGGAGGCAGGCTATATTTTGAGGTTTTACGGTACTACACATATATATATATTTATATACATACATAAACACTGCGTATACGGAGGAGAACCCAAACCGATTCTTGGAATAAATTGCGGAAACTGTGAGACGATTTTACCACATTATTCGGCCGTAGAATCCATTCAAAACCTGATTTAGTCTGTAACAGCAAACGTTCTGCATAGTTTAATTACGGACCTTACGACATGTAGGTGCTAAGCGAATGACAATAAAGCTCAATAAGTCCAGTATAATCAGCTCATTCAAGGAGTATGTATACCTACATACGAAGAGACAGATTGGATTATAAAATTTAGCGTAGTAGCAAGCTATCCACGGCTTCGCATCTACTAAACTGCTTGAATTTGCAAGTTTGCAGATTAGCTAGAGTAGTATATATCTATAATATGATTCTACACGTCAAATTCAATAGACATATATACTTGGTATATTTCTATACTTGGTTTCCTCCATCTCTAATATATATACATACATATGTTTTCTTCAAAGACTTTTAATGTGATTTTTGGAACGCAGTACCTACACTACATGCTAGGAGGGTGGAAGCTGGAAGCTCACTGAGTTATTAGCATGGTGAACGATAACAACTTTATTACGCTCCGGTATCTGCTACATACTCGATCTTAAGCAATAACAGGTTACCTTATATAACGTGAAGTATTTCCGAAAGTGTACCATACCACATCCACTAAATAAAAACCACAGGGAGTATATAATGATGAGGTGATACTAAAAAGTCAGCATTATTTACATTTACGCGTATACGTTTCTTGTTGGAAGCTCATCCGTAATTTATTTTCTTGAATCACTCATGTCAACTGTTAAATATTACACTTCCTATCTTACGTTTTGTCCTAGGCTCTAAACTGCTTTCACCTACAGATTATCCGGAGAAAACATTACAACAACTTGACTGCACGCTGTAATGTAGTAGTTTACAACCACTATTACAACCACAACCACTACTTAGCAGCTACAAATTGGAGGGCCATAGGTACAATGAAAAAATTCTTCAATTTTTCACAAAAAAGTATCCAGTCCGTACATCAACATGGTTTGAGAGCTTGCTTTGCATGTAGGTATATATATGAGGAGTAATCTGGCAAAAGGAACTAAGTCTATTTTGGAGTAAAATGAGATTACTTAGTGAAAGCAAACCACATAAAGGTAGCTTGAGCCAGAACATTAACGATTAAAACTAATTGCAACTATTTTTCTAAAATGGGTCAAAAAGTCACTTTTTGGTTGGAAAATAGTGAAGTCCATCGACAGTTTTTTGGCTCTCCTATAAAATTGTCCTTTATGGACGTGATCCCTTTTGTCAAAAAGCTCTTTATATTTACCGGCATACCTACATATGTATTATTTTAAATAATTAATACTACTACATGAGTATTACTAATACATTATCATTTGATGTAAAAAACCAAAGCGAAAGGAAGAACTAAAATTGCATCCGATACAGCTTAACTCCTTTCTCTTCTTATGGAGTTCACCTTTCTTTCTCACCCCCACTGAACTCATACGACAAAATGTCATCCAGTAGCTCAAAATTCGTATACAAATTGGGCAATAATTCTTCATAGGTCTTGCGTGGAAATCCAAACATGGTATTTTTAAAAGCGTGTTCAGTATTCGGCGGACAAGAAACCAAGGAAATTGATTGACAACGTTAAATAAAAAAATCACTCCCTACATCTTAGAAGGCAGAAAATCACATCAATATTTCACATTCGCAGTCATTTCCAGAAGTCTCTATTTTTTCCGTCTTCTCTCTTCCTAAAGACTTCCGAATAGAAATCAGAGCCAACCGAAATCGTAGTCAGGCTTGCACGAACAAGAAAATCTTTGAGAGTAAAACGAATTTTTTTATTTCGGTTTTGAGAGTTGAGGTAAAAAAGGGAAGAGTAGCCAACGGAGCAAGAAAGCAATGCATCATCCTCGTGTTGTATTAACGCAAGAAAAAACGCAAATGCGATTCATTGAACCACTCGAAGAATCCATCCAATCCCACAAAAATACGAGGAAAAATTTATTCTCCACAATCCATTCCGTATTTTATCATCATATATTTCATATTCAATATCTCTCCACGAAAAGTATTTCAATACAGTAAATCGAGTCAGTCAAATAAAAAATCTTTTACCTTTGCGAAGCTCTTTGGAAAATAAAATGAAGTGTAAAAACTGACTGGAAAAAGCTTTCTCCAGTAACTGTAACTCTACCGTCAACTTTTGGACAAGTACGAGTTAGTTTACCTATGAACATCCACACTCGAGTTCAACAACAAAATCCTAACAGAATTTGATGTAGCACTGTAGACACTGCAGATATATTTTTAGCTTGAACTTCCTTCGCAGTTTAACCCGAAATATAGCGTTCACGGGCAGAATATATTTGTAAAAGTCTCCAACCACACAAAAATAAAATATTACATTGGTGATTTGGTGAATCCTGAAGGTAATGGACATCCAAACATTTACGATAAACAAGAAAAGGTAAAAAAATCAAACTGGAAAACTACTGCAGTATATTGGAAAATGCTGAAACGATAAGTGGACCAGATAATGGATAGGCCAAATAACACCATCACCATCCCTAACAGGGATGCATATATATATATGAAATAGCATAGGTAGGTATATGAATTCTTCCCTTTGAACCCATATATAACCTACATAGGTAAGGTACCTACGTACCTTTCGCTGGCAAATTGAAAGCTGCTACAGCCAACAACAGACTAAAGATTCCGTTGCCAAAATACCAATATTTACATGGTACATTAAAGGTGCAAAAAATTCGTCACAGATAATAGCCTGAACATGAGAAAATCAGAGAAGCTTTGAAAAATTTCGCTTGATATTTCCAAGTTGCTTTAGAAAATGTAATCGGGGAAGAACGATATGATACGATAGACGAGAAGGCAAAAGCCTCAGGACTTACGTTTTCCACCTCAACAACTCTCAATAGAAAGCAGGAACCTTTTTACCCTCTACTATAAATCTTAAGATAAACTCACAAACCGGGAGCACTGCATGATAAACTTCTTTTATCATTTCACTTTGGCTTACGTGTCCTGACAGCATTTTTCCACGGATAAGACGTCTACGCTTATTAAAGCCCATAAACCAAGTTAGCAACTGTACAGATTTTTAAAGACTCTACTAATGTCTTTGACACATACGAAACCTTCAGCTCAGACTTCCACCTACAAGATCACTTTTTACGGATTCTATACAACTTTTATAACTTTTCTGCAAAGCAATTGGAAAGACATGAGGAGATCAAACACTGCCACACGGCAACCAGAATTACAGTTCATTATTTTTAAATTAATTTTACCAAACCAGTAAACCGCTGAAAATTTAATCCCAGACGCTTTCAAGCACTGATTTTGCTTATATCTCGATGACAAAACAACAAAATGATGCCTTGATCTGGTTACGAGCGTGATTATCTCCTCATGCGGACAGTGTCGACTCGAGGCTGGTGTATTATTCTTTGATTTTTTATGTCATCAACACATTCTTCAGGATTCTAAACGTAACGAAATGAATGTAAAAAAACCATTGTTTTCGAGAAACCATGTTAAAATGTGACAAGCCTGAATTTTTAACAAAGGAGTCCCAAAAAACAGCCATCACTCTTGTGAATGTATTCTTTTCAAAACGGATGCCACGTTGAAAGCTGCTGATATTCGGAATAAATCTCGTAGCATTTTAATCTTGCTCTTTCTCTCCCTATTTCTCTGCCTCCCTCCCTAAAGCTACCATGTACATTTGATTAAAATTGGATTAAAAATCCTCGTTTGAGATGTAAATGAACCATTCCGCAATTCATACTTGCTCTGTTGTACTTATGATCAATCATATGTATATAGTAAGTACAAACAAAAGTGGCTTCCCACCACAAGTAAAATGTTTTTTGCCCAATTACAATTTTCGCAATTGCAACTGTATTCAAAACCAAGAACTGAAGGCTATTATGCATACATGAAAAATTATTATTTAAAACTTTATAAATTATAAATTCCACTGAAAATGGAAAAATATTCAAATCCCTTGGCACACTGCAGTCATAATTCGTTCTCTTTCCATACTCGATTTTGCGAACAGTAAATACTACCTACTTAACTTTATTCATAAAACTGTATGCTTAAATAACTAGCTGCTTCCAAATAGCTTGATACCTTAAAATTCAACTCCTCTGACCAACACGAGCGACGACGCATTTTGTACCTACCAAGAAGCGCTCAAGATTTTATGACAACCACACGGAGAAAAAGGATTATGTATGCCTACAAGAATTTAAAATCTAACTCTCTGACGTATTGATTAAGGAATCCCAGAGGCAATGCCCTTGCCTTCTTTGAAAACATATTTCTACACATAAACAAGCCTACTGTGCAACCTACTGTGTGACACCGAAACTTCCTATGACAATAAAATGTTATTATTTGTAAAACGGCCACGTAATTACCATTACTTTTACTATTAAACAATTCATTTGATACATGAATCGGAGCCTTCGTTTAGACCTACAATACTAACCATAAAATATGATTTAAAAATTATAACTTACTTGTCCTTGATTATTTTGAAGTAGTGCGATGGGGCCATCGGATCCCTCCCATTTCGTGGCAATACGAATAGTCTCTACGGTTTTCTCTTGAACGGATTTTGTGTCATCCAGCAGCGTCAACTCATAAAATTCTTGTATATCTATCATTGAAACCCATAAAATACGATTATTCACAATTTATTATTCGTCAGCACAAAGCGTAGCATTAAGTTAAAAGCAAAGAACCATGGAAATGCCACTAGAGCGCATTCAATTCTACTAATGAATAAGTAACGAATATCAAAACCGAACTTTTGTGCTTTATTGCCACCATGACGGCTTAAAAGTTTAACTTGGCCTAGAGAAATTATACCAACTACGACAACACTACAACACAAACACCGAATTTGTAGATAAATAGATGTCAAGATACGTGAACAGAAACCGATACGATACGACTAACTTCCAACTCTGAAGATAAGCACAAGTGCATTGTGAAGCAAATATGTACAATATAAGTTGATTCAGAGTGGTAGCGTATATAGGTATGTATATAGTCGGAAAGTGACGCTGATTGTGTTTGACAGCATCCTATACTTATATCAAACATACCTAGGTACGTAGTAATCTACTAAATTTTCCCATTACCGGATCAAACAGGCCCCACTCCACATTGTTCAAATATTCCTCTAAAATGTAAAATAAAGGTTTTTCTGCAAAATCTCAGACACGATAAAACAGGATGTTATAACTTATTGAATTACTAATTACCATTATGCACAAATACCATAGGCAAAATATTTTCGATTGTGCTTTGGTTAATTTGCTTCACCATTTTTTAAGTAATCTTTGTTAAAATCGTAAAAGGAGAACGGTGGTATTCTTGTTTTAAAAGGAATGCACTTTAGAACGTAGGTTCTAACCTTTATTAATGTTTCATCAAATTAAACGCAGACAATATTTAGATTCGCCGTGTACTCACCACAGAAACCAGCCCAAACGCTTGCCCAAACGTAGTACACGAAAAATAAGTTGCAGGGTGGATCAATAAAATCGGAAGATGTTAGGTGAATTATATAACTTATATATATTATATATTCAAGTGTAGGGATTACAAAGCATCGGGTTCACCGCCACCGCTAATGTTTTTAAATCAATTTGAAGAAAAACAACAATTCAGAAACTGGTTATATTTCTTTGTTGATTAAAAAATTGGACGCTTTGTTGCATTTGATTTACTTTTATTGATATACATACTGTGTTTTGAATTGAAATTGAAGGAATAAGATTTACATTAATTTTTGGCTCATAAAATTCCCTTTCAACACGCTTTGCTCGGATGAATTTGCGCTGATGTAGTTCACTCAAAATCTACGGTTTTATTGACCCACCTTTCTCCATTTACAATGTTAAAATATTACATAAGAAGCTAGAGCAAAATGACTACAGCAGAATTCAAAAATATGGTGTCTTAAGTATGGGCAAATGACTATAATTCAATAAAAAATTAGAACATCTAGACTGGTAATGTTTGAGATTTTAATGAAAAAAGCGTGAATTAGCATTTTAGAGGGACATTTGAATAAAAGTGCATTCCGACTAACGGGTATAAATGGGAAATTTGAGTTTTGTGAAAGCACACCGCACTATAATGTCGTAGCAAGAGAGACAAAAAACTGAGAGAAAATAAAGGAATGTATTACTAGTATGTAAATGTATTGGATGCCTTGAAAATCATTTGAAGTTGCAGGCAGTGTTTGCGGACTACCTACCCGGGTAGTGTGGGTACACAGACCTTAGTCACCTACACCCACAGACCCAGTAGTCGGTCCGGACATGAACATCTCATGCATTCACATTTCACATGCCACAAGGAATCTGAGAAATTCACAAACTCAAGTGCAGCAGAAGCTTGCTTAACGTCTATGTATATAGGTACATGCCCACAAAGTTTCCAGGACTGTATGTGCCTCTGTGCTTTTGTTTTAATGTGCGATTGCTTCCATTAGCTGGATTTAGACTTTTGTGTTCCTTTTAACTTCGTGTTTCTCTTCACTTCCTTTTCATCAGCAAATTATTCCACATGTTTATACTTTACTTCGTCATTTCCTTTTCACGAAAACTTTACTTTGAACGTCACTTTCATTTCCTCTCTAGTATTAAAGTATAAACATGATTGCTATGAAAGACTACATTAAACATTCATAGTATCATCATTATTTCATTAATGTGGTTGAATGTTAATTAACGGTTAACAATTAACAACATGTTTACTTTTTAGGTCATTTTAGCAACAAGTATCATATAACTAATTATCGTAACTAGCAATTCAAAACATATTAGGTAAAATAAACTGTATAAATATCTCACTGACACAATATAAATGCATGACGTTAACAGTAATCCATAATTAGAGTACAAAATATAACTTTAAAGATATGTAGAGACTATCGTACTCATTGTATTAATCACATCATGAATCGGGTTTTAGCTCGTCTGATTGGTGACTACCAAAAATGAAGTGCTACAATAAGTTCTTTCGGTTATAGGAATTTTATTAATACTGATTCCAGTTTTAACAAACTGATAGTGCATATTTTTCATTAATAGTTTGGATCATAAATCGATCAGTGACCAGTTACTTGAATTACTAATAGCTGGCTGTTGTATAATCGTTAATTAAATGTGGTCTAATATTTATTACGAAAATTACTTGTTATGCTGTTCTGTTGACCAAAAACTCCAGATTAGGAATTTTCAAATAACTATAATTATCACCATTCCCTCGCAATTAATAATCTTAAAGCTAATCGTGATTCAGCTCCTATAATTACCTATATTGATATTTAATGTGTTAGAGATTTTGCAAAATCAAAACAACATCTTAGATTTTTAAGTAGCTTACCTACTTAAAAAATCTAAGATTTTTTTTTGATTTAGCAAAATCATTCAACTATTTACGAGATACTATTTAATTTGAGAGTATAGTTGATAGCAGTAATATATTCATTCGAATGTTCCTGATCTTGAGCTTTTTCTATCAATCATCAGTAGAACAGTCATTCTGACAAATATTACCTTTCGTAACAAGTATTTCATTCGTTATTATTACTTTACGACGACTACACAACAGTCAACTACTAGTTTTGTAACATGCTAACTATTAATAAACAGTCACAGTATGTACGATCGGATTGTTAAAACTGGAAACTATATTGATAATTAATTTTAAAACGCATGTTTTGAACGAAAACACTTCACTGTTGCACTTCATTAGTATAGTCACAGAGCTAAGTCAAACTGAAATCCGATCAATAATGATTACGATTAATAGACAAGTTTGGCAAAGGCTAAAGTCGGACTTTAGCTTTAGCTTTAGAGAGGTTTAGCGAAAGAAAGCATGACGTAATGCTTTCACTTTTGGACATATCGCTAAAGTCATTTGTAAGATTAG
>JAAXYX010000364.1:0-42356 GCA_036851915.1 Ptenothrix huangshanensis
GGCTTTGAGAGGAAGTCACTCAAGAATGGGGAGGCCGATTTGAAAAGTAATGACGGGGCTGGATTCAGCTCGTCAAACTCTCGAGGTACAAGTCGGGCATTGTTGAAATGTGAAATGGTTAGGCGGCAAAGTCACTTTGAAAATGTTTTGTTTTGGATTTTGGGTGGTTTGGGTGATGAGGGTGATGAGGGTGATATGGCGGATTTTTTGACTTCTATTTGTTGATGTATTTGTTGTTGTCGGTGGATGACAGAAACCGGTGTAGTATTGATTTTAAATTTATTAATTAATTAATTAATTATAGGTAGGTACAGCATTTTCTAATTACGAAAAACTTTTGTACAACTAAGTAAGCAAATTATAGGTAATAAATGATTAATGATAATGATTAATTATAGGTATTGTAATAATTGCTAATAATAGTCACATCTAAAAAAAAGTAATCGGTTTCTCGGTAAACTTAACAGAATCTTTTCTAAAAGGTCATAAAGATCACTAGGTTTTTTCTATCAATTGGGATACCGGTAAAAACAATTTACAGGATGTTCCATTACCCTTATTATTTTCAGTTTACCGGCTTGCTTGCTATGATTAATACATAGCTCTGTTAAAAAAATTATTAAAAACTCTTATTGTCAATTTTTACCGTGTACGAATTAATATGAAACTTGGTTTACTTGGCTTTGAGCAATGCTGAAATATGGGCCTATTTGAATGTTGAATGGCATTTTAACGGGGTCCAAATGTTCATAGTAAACTTATAATTCGGAGATATTTGAGGTTTTGTTTTAGCCGAAAACAACAGAAGTGCTTTCACTTCACTGTCTGTCTATATATTTGAAATCAGTGCTTTAGATTTGACAATAAAGCTCATTATCATTACATTACATTACGCTTCAGTTCTAGCAAAAATAACTACTGAAAAAACGGTGGCCGTAATCAGGGCATCATCAGTGACCACGACAACCCCGTAAAATTTGAAATATTGTAGTTTACTTACTCAATTTCCTAGATAAATAAAAAACGATGCATTAAGGGAAATGATATTGTCTTGTCGTACACCTGTAAGCTTATATTGCATGTAAAATATTTTGAAATTGATGGCCGAGGATTTCAAGAAATGAAAATCAGGCATATTGCTCTTGCTGTCAGATTTTTTTCCAGGTTGTTTGGTTTTCGCAACTGACAATTCTAAAGTATGAAGACCAAAGAGAGCTATCGATAGCATGTAGATTCATATCACAACACCTAGCCGGTGGCCAGTGGCCACCATTAGGGGCTGACCACAATTTGGCTTCCGAATTATTTCTTCACATTTTATTTAATTTCCTCTCAAAATAATCTCTGCAATGCGAATGACGAATGAATGACATTCAACTGGTAGTTTCAAGAAGCAATTGTTGATTGTTACATCTTGGAAATTAGCTGAAGGCTAATGCACACGAATGGTGGCAGCAACGGACGTTTATAGATACAATTTACTGTTGCTTCTTACTGGTGTGCGCGCGGAGAGTTTAAAAATACTCGTACAAAACTCTTGTAATGTTGTGCACCGTGATTTATGGTCGGTACTCATTATAATCTACTAAGATTTTAGCATGATCAAAAAGTTTTCCCCAGTTTCTATCTTACCGTGAGTTCGGACCGTGCATCCGTACCGAAGTCAGAAGTTAATAATTGTGAATTGGTTTGTGATTACTGGTAGTAATTGTTCAGTAAAGAGTAAAGATTCCTGGTTTAACTTTGCAATTATAACACCTAGGCTATAACTGAAAACGAGTTTTGTGATTCAAAATGTATCGGCATAGCATAAGCGCTTTAGGTAGAAACATTTACAATTCATTAAATACAAATGTTCGTAAAGTAATTTCAGTTCAGCCATTACAGGTAAGTATAATAATAACTAATTAAGCATATTCTATATAGATTCATTCAATTGTACCTTTGATTCTTGATGGAGTTTGGGAAAAACTAATTTAAGGAACTACCCTGTAAAAGTTCAATCTTAAAACAGAAAAAATGCATCTAAATTGCCAGAAACCTCGCGTTTAGTTTAATTATGAATGCTGTTTGGGTTCATCTGAAATGCATCTTTGTTACAGTAGAATCGCCGTAAGCCGAACCTTTTTTCCGCCCCGCGGTAGGGATGTTACACGTATAACACTTTCCGTAAGACGAACTTTTCTCTAAGCTGAACCATTTTTTTGGAGCCATCAGGTTCGGCTTACCGCGATTCCACTGTATATTAAAAATTTATCTTGGATTGAAATATGCAGTTCAGATTCACTTTCAATTCGTTTTTAGACGCACAGATGTACTTTTCATGAATTTAAGATGCACTTCAGATGCACCCAAACTGCGTTCATAATAATAACAAGTCCTTGTAGGTTTTTGACCAAAAATGAAAAAGATGCACCACTTTTTACAGTGTAGTGACTGTTGTATAATATGGTACATTTTAACTGCTATAATTACGTTTATTATGCTATTTTAGGCTCTTCCAGCAAGAAAAATTTCATACTACGATTCTAAAGTAGAAGAAGCCCCCGAGAAGTACACACAGGTAGAGAAATCATACGAAGAATGGAAGTTTGTTGAAGATCTTCTACCACGCGAGTACGTCCCGGAAGCGCCTGTGGACCCAACTGTAGAGTATCCTTCAGGTTGGAAGCCTCCTCAACAAGTACAATTAAGTTATCATATTCCAAGAACAAAAAATCATATGGTTCCGGTGTACTATCACAGTCAAGCCCGAGGAATGCTACAATATATCAGAATACGAAATGTCGAAGGAAATATTTGGGTACGACTATTTTTATAACAAGTTGCATTGTTATTTTTAATAAATACAGTTAAAGCTCGTTATAACGACACCTCAGGGGACCGATTTTTTCGGTCGTTATCAGGAGATGACGTTATAGTGTCTATAACGTCCAACGGTAAATTTGCTGACGGGGAGGTCATATGCTGTCGTTAAAGCGAAATTGACGTTGTAACGGTGGTCGTATTAACGAGATTTCACTGTATTACTCTTGATGAATTCTGTAAATAATTACCTTTGGTTTAAAATTGCTATAATAAATTATCAAAACGAAAAAGTACATTACCTACACTGTTGTAAATACACAATTTACTATGATCACAATATTTGTGCTTTTGCAGGCTCTTGAAAAAGAAATCGGAAGATATTTGAAAGACAAGTATCCTGAGAGGACCATTATGACGCACACTAATGAACAATGCCGTTTTGTTAATGTTAGAGGCGATTATCAACAGGAAATTATGCAGTGGGTTCTCGACAAAGGGTTTTAAAACCTACATAGTGGTTAACAAGTCCGTTGAAGAAATTCAACATTTTCAAAAATATTACTTTTGATGGTAACTTAGATGTTTTAAGTTTATGAGCACCAGTTGATTGTTGAAGTAGTGAACGAAAGATTTGTTTTGAGTTTTTGTAGGTTCTTCTATATCAGAAGTTATTAATTATATTCTAAAGGGAGTTCCCGAAATTATGGTTTTGTATATTCTTCGTTCTAATTACCTATCATTTACCTACTATGCGCATTATCCTATTCATGTCCTTATATTGTAATTACCACCAATTGTTACACAGGTAGCTTCATGAAATAATTGTTATTTATTATCAATAATATATGGAAAGGATAATACCGGCCTGTATATTTTATTTTAATCAAAATAACATTTTCCTCTAACTGTTGTATGATCAGTAGTCAAAACTGGATAATTTAGGTACGTTGCATTCATGTTATGGCCTATCAATATAAATATACTGAAGGATTTAATTAAACCGAATGTTATAACAGTATCCTTGTTTATCAAATAAATTATATAAAGACGGTTAGCTGAAAAAAATCAAATGGTGAAAATTCGGGAATGCGTTATAATTATCTATTTCATCTTGTCATTTTTCAATTTTATTCAAAAAAGCGTAATAAAATTAGCTTTTTTCACATGAATTAATTATAGGGCTGCCAGACGTCCCGGTTTTGCCCAAACTGTCCCTGAATTAATCACAATGTCCCGTAGGACTTGAGCTGCATGGCAATTGCTCAGGCTCCGGAGGTTCTTTGTAGTTCTTCATCAGGTGCTCGAAGTGGGTGTTTGATTTTTCTAGTTTTAGGCCAAGTAAGTTCTGTGCTAAGCCACGTAAATTGGGAACGACATCGCATGTTGGATTCCAGTTATTAATTGCCTTTTGTAATTTTGCGTTGATGTTGACGTATTTTGCAAGCAGTCTTCCACCAAGCTATATTTAACCAATGTATTGAGATGAGCTGTTGTCAAAACTAACAGTGACAAGCGCTGATTTCCATTGACAGGCAAACCATGTTACTGTACTACCACTTGTAACTAAACTATGTTTAGCACGTCTTTACATATCCTATCCTAACCTTTAACCGGATTTTTTTTTTGGCGACGATATTTTGTAGGCGACGAAATGTCTGGCGGCGATATGAATGGGCGACGAATCTCACAGCGGTGAGTTGAAGTGCTACCGATTTTACCATACCTTGAATAATTTCTGATTTCCCATTTTT
Organism: Ptenothrix huangshanensis; assembly: GCA_036851915.1. Taxonomy (NCBI): domain Eukaryota; kingdom Metazoa; phylum Arthropoda; class Collembola; order Symphypleona; family Dicyrtomidae; genus Ptenothrix; species Ptenothrix huangshanensis. The sequence continues at coordinate 4,560 of JAAXYX010000364.1, forward strand.
TAGGTCCTTACCTTGCTTACTAAAAACAATTACATTGCCAAAGGGAACATTTTTGATTTACGAAAACATTTCTACACATGAAGGTTTTTGTAAAAAATTTGAATGTCAATGATATTAAAAATAATTATCTTTCTAGAATGTTTATTCTCAAGAAAATTGAGCAGTGTCAAACAAATAAGAATTATGCTGTATTCTCATAAGTGTTTTAATTAACGACAATGAGTTCTATTCAGCATGTGACTGTTATTAGTGAGTTTTACTTTGGCACACCAAAAATAAATCAGTCGCATAATCCCGCAGATATAATTATATGTTGTGGCTACTTCAACCATGCTATAAAAAAGATTCACAAAATTCCCTCCGAGAGTAAATTTAACAGGCAAATTACGTTAAACCGGTTTCCATAATCAATTCTATCCTTTTACGGTAAAAGGAAAGAAATGTTTTTTTACATTGATCTTTAGTAAAAGTCAAAGCCTGGTACCCCTAATAAATTATCTTTACATTGTTTTAATGCAATCCGATCTCCACATTGTCCACATTTCCACATGCAAAGGATTATTCTTCATAATTGTAATCAAATTTGAAGGATTCCCGGCTACTGGGACCTAAACTGGAGAAATACGTCCAAAAGTTTCGAAAATGCGTCGCTAGAGCTCTCTTAAAATGCGATTTGAAATGGAATGCTGACAGCTGAGGAATGAATCTCGGATGAAGATTATTTTGGAAATGCTAATGCCTAAAAACTGAATGTTACTACGTGGAGAGAAAGTAGGTTTGTGTCCGTTTAAACAGTCTGGATTCTATTCGGTAGGTGATGGTGATGTAGCCGTGGACTTTGAGTAGCCAAACAATTTCTATTTGCGAACATTTGCTACTTAAATCCATAGTGGAGACGTTACTAGAGAACCAGCGATTATGATTTTGAAATGTTAAGGTAATGACTTTTCCCTTGAAAGTGGAATCCGTTACATAACCACCCACGCGAAGAAGTGAGGAACCAATGAAATCCAAGTCACCTCCTCCTTGGTAACGCATGTTTATAGTAGAGAAATGTGGAGAAAATGTTCGGGTTGCAAAATGATCAGAATAGTGGAGGTGAAACGAGGACGAGGACGGATAGATCGATAGTGCGAGGGCTTTTCTAGGTTTTCTTGACTCGTTCGTTTTTTCACCTGAGGTTTGGGTTTAGCAGGAGCAGAGGAGAGGAGAAAGAGTACGGACTGTGGGGATATATACCATGTGGATAAGACCTTGAGCTGGAGCAAGGCATTAGAACCCAAAATACCTTCCTAGTTCCTTCATATCTTCCCTTGCAAATTTATAGACCTCGAAAAACCTATCCTTCCGTACCCGTTTCAAGCATTGGCTTTGTCTCTTTTTCTCCACCGGTCTGCATCCTGTGGAAGCTCTGACATCATTGATTCAGCATTCAGTATTCAACCTTCTCCTTCTCGTGTATACGAGTCCGTCGGGAAGTTTGGTTATCACAGCAGGGTGTACTTTTCCCTAAATTATCCCCACCCCTTTCTCGAAATCGTCATCGCGAACTACGTAGAGTCTTTCCCTTCGCTACCCATCTATCCATCGCTCGTACATGCGAAAAAACTTTTAGCCTTTCTCCGTCTCGTATTCTCCAGTTTTCCCTTTTCATTTCCACGCGTTCTCTTTAGCGTCAACGAAAGGAAAGCTGTACCCACATCCTTACTAATTTCCATTTGCATGTTCTCTCAACGCATTGCTTTCCACGGCTGATAGAGAATTACACTACACGAGTCCACACCGTCACTGCTATGAGTAAACGAGACCAGTAGCCTTTATTTTAATTTAATGACTACCTACAGCGGCAAATTATCTTCCGTCTTGAAATACATTCGACACTTTTGAATGGTCTCGTATCGGGCATACCGAGACTCCAGAGAAGTACGTTTAGTTCGGGAAACATTGTAAGTGGAATTGGTTCGTTTGGTGGTGCTATAGGTGCTATATTGACCAGATATGGTGCAAAATCTTGTGATGTTCTAAGTGCAACCAAAAAGATAAATCTCCAATCCTTAAACACATTCTACTCCTACTCAATTCAGTTTTCAAAATTTAACTTTTCCATATCCGCAGCGACAGACTCAGTCTCGTTTATTGTCTCCAAAGTCTCAGCAACTGTGAAATTGCATCTAAAAGGGAATCATTTAAAAGATAAAATTCAGTCGGTTTAAATCGTATTTCCAGTCATCAAAATAACCTAAGCTCAATGTGGGTAACCATTCGAAAACGTCACAAAAAGTGCCCATGTTTGGCCTGAGATTCAAAACGAGGAATACTCCATCCCAGAAAACCTCTCTGCGCTGGGGAGATTACTGCGCCTAAAGAGAACCTTTTTGAAATATTATACTTTCTCTGTGTTACACCATACAATAAAAATTTGTTTCAAGTTTTCAAAAAATATTAAAGTTTATATTTAAGCTATAAAATCGACTATAAGAAGATATATACAAGTTATATTATATTAACTATCACAAGAGAAATATATAGTTTAAGGAAAAGTATACACGGAAATAATAATACATAAAGTATATCTAATTACTACAAGAATTTTTATGATATAAACAAAAAATACTAAAGCTTAACAAATGTATGCAGTATTTTTTTCATCGAAAATATTTTAGGTAGAAATCATAATAAAAATAAATTACACCGACGAGTAAAAAAAATATTAGAGAAGGAAAACATTTACCATCCAACTGAAGCCAAAAAGTAGGTTCCTACCAAATACACATCAACCGTATGGTATTCTCAAAAATAGTGGATTACGTTGAATAACTTTTCACATTTTAAGTTCCCACAACAAATTAGCTGTAACTGTACGTCATACAATTTCTCAGTTGGAAAACAGTATTGGCGTCTGCCTGCCGTCGGATAACAAGTCATCAAAACTGTTTTTGTCGAAACTACTTTCCTTTCAAGGTTACTCACAACTTCATCCCCGAACAAAGCGAAATAAAAGCATTCTTTAATTTTAGATTAAACTGAATCTAGAAAGAAGCTACCGCAGTTAAATTATTATTCCGAGTTCAACTTTGAACTTGGGCAAACTAAAAAGTTTCAAAGTTTCGTCTTTGTCTTCGTCCTCATCCTATCCTGCAGTGTAATCCCTTCCCTACACAAGTTTGACGAGCGAGTAATACCGACTCCGTCGTAAAACTCAATTTCATACCAAGAATAAGGAAACCAACATTAAGTTTAACGACTGAACTTGCAATCGATAGATTATATTTGAGAGGTTAGCTGCAATGTTTTAAATTATCCTTATGAAAATTGTGAAGTCTTCCGATGCAAATGAAACGCTAATGTCTAGACTTATTGTGGACAACCAGAAACGCGAAAACTCACGAACCAACTTGATTCATACTAATCATTTCCTGATTCCATTACTAAAACAACAACAAAAGCAAACCAGTAAAAGTTTCTGTCATCAAAATACATCAAAGTCAGAGACACGAGTCGTTACTGAATCAAATAATAATGTGCTTCAGTGAAGCGTTTAAGACGGATTTATAACGGATTTTAGTTTAGTCTTTGCAATCACAATTATTCCACATAAAGTGAACTCCGGGCATACCCATAAGAAATAAAACCCGATATTCGTCTCCACAACTCGAAACCATCAGTCAGCATAAATAAAGTATTTATACAAGACAATTATTATCTCAGGTAAAAAATAAAAAAATACGCTTCCATCATTTAGTAATCATATGAGAGACAAATGTGACGAATCGTTGCATTCCTTCCATTAACATTAATTCATTAGTTTCCCTTTAGGCAAGTCATTATCATTGATTTATCCCTTTTTTTATGTTACACCACATGAGTAGTCCTGTAGCCGTAGCCGTAGCTCTTTTCTCGAATTAATCTCCCATTTGAATGCATATCTGCACTGTTCTGCACAAACCGTAAGCATGCCTGGGTAAAGATAACATCAAAGTTTTTCATGCAAATATCATCGTCTGTTGACTCTTTTACTCTTTGCATAATAAAAGCACATATGAATTCCTTCTCCTAATGGAATAAAATGCGATTTCGATCGTTTCTTGCTTTTACTAGCTTTACGAAGAAAACGAGGCATACTTATTTACTCCCTTTAACGATAAAAACTCCAAGTAAGAAATGAAAAATATTTTTAAACCCGATGCTGCTTTCACTCACAACTAACCTTCACGCTTTGTATATTCTAAACATATTCATCGCAAGTTATGTAGTAGTTAATTTTTGTTGCCATCGGATAAAATACAATGACGCACTCATGACTGCTCAACGTGCACGGTCCTTTCCTTTTCCCTTAAGTTTATCGTCCTTGAAGAGGTAAACTATGTTCCATGTAATTTTCCTTAGGTGTAAATCACGTTAAACTCCTATTGCAAAGGGGGTACATTTGACATGGTTTGCATGTTTTTAGAAGAAAAAAAGCATATAGCGGGAGTTGGATTTAGGAAAAATTGCATAAAACATGGTTTGCCTCTTGAACGAGGATTTGTAGGTACATTCGTCTACATATTATGTCTAAATGTGTGAGAAACTGATCCATGTTTTTATTTTGAAATAATTTACAGGACTTTTCTCTGTAAAAGCACTGACAAACGACTTTCAGCAAAGAATTTAATATATAGAAATAAATTCGTTCGAATTTAATCATTACATTATCTAATCAAATTTTTTGAGAAAAAACTAAAATCAGTCAAAATGACGATCAACGTCGGTGGAGTTATTTCCATCGTCCTCTTCTACGTGCTCATCTTGGCGGTGGGCATCTGGGCTGGACAAAAGAAAGGTTCAGGGAATGATTCCGAGGAAGAAGTGATGCTGGCTGGAAGGAACATCGGTATGTTCGTGGGGATATTTACAATGACAGCTACGTGGGTGGGGGGAGGGTATATAAACGGGACGGCGGAATCCATATACACAACCGGATTAATATGGTGTCAAGCTCCATTTGGATACTCGCTCTCGCTTGTCTTTGGTAAGGCTTCTTTTCTATCCATGTAGCCAGATATGCTCAACATATCTCAAGATATGCATGAAATTAACTGCATGAGCATCAATGTTTCGCAATACTAATACGTCCTTGAAAACCAAAGAAAAATTGGAACCTGTAGTCGTGTCAAGAGTGACACAATTCATTTTGACATTAATTAATACGTATCGAGTATTCATGACAACAATTTCAATTTTTAACCTAACAGAACTACCTAAATGGTGGACTTATAATTGAACGAAATTGCAGTTCCTATTTGAGGATTTAATTAGATAGCTCCCGATCGGTTCCTTTAAAACAGACGTTTAAGACTTTTAAAGAATTTGTATTACTTTTAGTTCGAAGTTTATCATTTAAATGATAGGTAGACTGCATACATAGATTAAAATTTATTTAGTTAGGTCTCTAAAGGTGCTGTAAAAAAGTTGTGGTGTATGACCAGTTACTTTCACACTGTGCGGTGATGACGTTTATGTACATGTAATCTGTCAGCTGCAAGGATGCAGCCTGGTACATAGTGTTAAAACCACCTTATAAAGAAACTTTAATTGGTCAAACGTAATTAACTCTTTAGTTCCATAGATGTTTTTCTATATAATAATTCACTTTTTCATGCTGGCTAACGCTGTAGACAACTTTGTCATAATTAGTTCTTAACTAAGTATTTAATAGTGTTATAGCCCGTGAAGGTTAATTAACAATGCTCAGGAACTTGTTATGTCGCCGTGTAATCGAGTTTAGATGGTAATTTCTAATTGTGTATGCATAAAAGTAAACTCCTCTATTCAGAGCATTATCACTACCGTTACAATCCATGGGTAGATGTGAATATCTAAACTAATTTTGACATCATATCACACTTAATTGTACCACCACCATATATCAATACTAGTCGTGCCTTTATAATTATACACCTACCTGACAATATAAAAGATTCTTTGGGGCCCCCTGATACAAACATGAATCTCACCATTGAAACTGGTTATTCATAATAAATCAAATCTGTTGCACATTAATAAAGATAATGATGTACATACAGTAGGGACGCGATTTTATCTGACGACAATCAATCAGGTTCAAGCTTTGATTCAAAAGTGACCGCAAGGAAGATCAACCCAATTAAAGATGATTTGTTTGACTAATAATTATCACTTTAAGAAACAGCGGTATATGCTACTTGATTTCGATGTGGTTCTATGTGGATACATGAGATTGGTTAAACGTAGTGTTTGATCAGAAATATCAATGCCTTTGAAGAACGCTATAAAAGTTCTGTCAGATGTTTGGGAAATAAACGGGCTCACAGAATCAATTGAATTTGAGAATCGTTTCTAGTTCCTTTGGACCCCTTACTGATTTACCTATACATTTCTATCCTTGACTTTATTTAATGGCAACACTTAACACTTGAAACCTGACTAACCAATAGTGAGCGTGTGCGTTTTTTGAATGCACGATAAGCCTGATTCTGATTTCTCTGGACATTTTACGTTAAGCTTTATATATGGAAAGTATGTAATACGGAAGGTATTCAGTGTGAATATCAATCAGGAATCGTACACAAACAACTATTCCACTACATCATGTCATCATGTAGGTAGTCCTATAGTCTTTGATTAAGCAATCTCCTTTTTGATACAAACAAATACATTTATTTGATTTCTGCAGAAGAAACGAACCTAGCTTTTAACTAAAGTCAAAGTGGTGGTCAAGTGGGTAAGGTACTACATGATTGCAACATTTCTAGGGGCTCTTTCCTTGCCCACGTTGGGTATTTTGTTTATTAACTCCCATTTGATCTTCAACCGAATTCTTCCTGTGAGTAACTTTCTAGTAAACTAAACAATTGTTAATAACGATAATTTAAGTATGTATCAAGTACAATTGAAAGCAAGGAGTTCTGATATAACTATACTAACATTACTAATACTACTAATGAGTATTCAGGGTATCAACATAGTACCGAATCATGTTGCATGTCAGGTCATTTCGTGACCTGACTGCATAGCTGGGAAAAATCAGTTGTGACATCTAATTACTAACCGAACAAGACCAAAATGAAGACGATCATTAATTGTCGTTGGTTCTGAGCTTAGCAATTCATTTTGCATCCTTGCATCTCATTACTGACGAGATTTTTGGACATAAGTTTTCCCGCACAGCCTCCAGTTTTTCTCCAGTTCCGAACTGTGTATAGAATTCGGATCCCAGCATCCAAAATCCAAATTAACCTTTTAGCAATGGCTTGAAATACCAGGGTTCAAAATTAAATTGTTCGAGGTCCGAGTTGGGGACTGAAATTCGCCATTCGCATGCGCCTCCCAGTAATGCTCCTCCTAATCATAAACTTTGGTACGGCGTTACATATTTGTGAGGATTCCCTTTCCTTTTAATGCTAACGAGCGTTTGATTATTGAATACGCGTCAATATTTTAATTTCCATCTTCCAAAGTGGTGTAGTTGAAGTTATGAAGGAGCAAAGTGAAAAAAGCTTAAAGTTGAAGTAATTTGCCAAAAAGAAAGTATGGATAACCTCTCGATGACCTTGGTATCCAATTAAAAGGATGTCTGAACGACTGAACATGGCTATTTTTAATAGCCTTCGTGACAGTAGGGGAATTGAAGGAAAAGTATTTCTATACGTCCTTACCTACGTAGGTAGATTTCATTGTGTCCTCAATGACCATTAGGTACCTACATCCAGGTACTTGCCAAAACGTGTAATGACAAAACCACGCAGTACTTGTGTCGAGGCATTGACGTTGGAGCTAGTTCAAGTTGATAACAACTTGGACAAAGTCTCGACGAAATCGATTCACAGTGAATACTTTCACCCTCTTCATTAATCAGGCCCACTTACCTACAAATACATGGTTCGATTCCTCTGATCTACCTGAAATTTCTTAATCAGTCTGCAGCATTACAGTATCACCATTCGTACATAATCAACAAGATACATATCAAGAGCTTTTGGCAAAAGGCAAGTCCAGTCAATGTAATTTGCAGGAACATCATCAGATTTTTGTTCATCACAGGCAAAAAACAGTGTAAAGTCAAAGTCAACCCAGCACTGAAAAGTACCTTACACCTGAAGACGTTACTACGACATGCTATCATTAAAATCTACAGCAACACAAAGTGCGTCATCAAATAATTTTCGGAAGCAAAAATATGTGTCTATTTTATACAAGAACAGTTTAGGATGAAGTTTCTTATAGCATTCTGTAACTAATTCGTTACGAGTGAGTTCAAAAAAAACAAATAGAAAAATGTCAATTCCTTCAGGATTTTTTAAAACTTGTGATACCCACTAAACGAAGAAAAGTATGCATCAGTTTCAATAAATATAAATCTGCTTTATCAAAGAGTATGCAATTCGTTCATATTAGTTAAAAGATCGGCTTATTTATGTATGTGAACTACCCTGCAATATAAATATGTAGGTAATCGTACAACTTCATGCCTTCAAAATTTTCCCGGCCCCCCACTTTTGCATGTCAATCAAAAACTATTTAATAAGTACATTTGACTTACTAACTTCATCTTCTACTCTCTTCTCAAAGGATCTCACCTATCAAAATGTCATCAAACGTTTACCCAGTACGATCCCTCCCAGACCCAAGTCAAGAATCCCGTCAATGTCAATGCAATGTCGTCATTGTTCAGAAACTGAAACCCTCGCCCACGTTCTAGGTTCATGCCTCACATATTTATTTCGAAACATGAGACATAATGAAATCAGAACCATAATTGAAAACTATTAGAGAAAAGTTAAGCGAAAAAGATTGAACAAGTATCATTTTTGAACATCGCATCGGTGACTATTATCAGGCGTATCAATATCAAAGTCCTTCAGCAAGACTCCCCACGTGGTTTCATTTTGGCTTTGGACCCAACAGTGATATTCTAAACGAGCAGAGAAACCAAGCCGATGGGGTTAATATAGAAAAATAATGAATAAATATCGTTGTTGGGGCCAGAATCGCAGCTAATGGTTTCTTTGGAAAATTCAGTAAAAGGTTGAAAAATAACGGAACGAGAAAATCTTAATCTACTGCATCTCAAAAGTTACTAAAATTGTTCGCAAACATTATAGTTTAACAATGCTACAGGATAAGAAGGAAACCCGATGAATTGTAAATAACGTTGGGCTTTTACATGTTTACAATTTCGAAATTGTTAAATATCTCTACTACAATATTTACAGATTGTAATAATGTAAAAGTTCTACAACGCTCCACTGTACATTCCATCTGATCCCGCCGCAAGTTTTCAAATTACATCCAATGGAAAAAATCATAAGAGATAATGACATTTTATTACATTTTTGTTAACCATATTGCACGGGCCTATATAATATCATTTAGCGACTGCAGTAGAAGTGAAATATATGGTCTTAACTGCCTATGATGAAATATATATCTTTTATATATAAATATCTAATTCATGTAGTTTTTCGGTAGTTACGTCGAGCTTTGACATTTAATATTTTATCTGTAGCAACTTCATCCAGTTCATATTTTTTGACTTCCTCTCCCTAATGATCTTATTTTACCAAAAAAATGAACTTCATTCCGCGCTGGCAAGAAGCTCTTGATATATCTTCCAGCCCTTTTTAATATTTGAGTTCCTTATCGGCCAAGAACAAAAGGAAATACATAGCTGTAAAATATGCTAACCCATGACTTCCGACACTTGTCTGTCCGTGCCAGCACAAAATGTCGAAAAAAACTACTGCGAGGATGAGGATATGAATAATTAACTTGGCTTACACAACTATGTTGCGCATGTATCCAGAAATTATTCATAATTCTTTATCCCGAATGAAATAGTAATAATAATTCCGCGGTTTATGTTTTCAGGATTTTACATTTTCTATAATTGCAAAAAGTACCCACGCATTCATGTTCGAGTGCAAATGTGCTTCTGAAAGTTTCAATATAACTCGTTAGTCAAAAAGTTATCTCAAAGGCACAAGCTAAATGCACTTAAACTTGCAGATATGGAACAGAAGTGTAGTAGGACTTGTGATAAAATGAATGGCACTAATTTATTGAACAATATGGTCACTTAAGCCAATTTGAGGCTACGTAATTGAAATAAAGAATAAAAATGACATTGCTCTTTATGTAAATTCAATGGGCCACAGGGGATTAATGTTGCAGAATGAAACAGGGGTCATTACTTAAATTGTGAAATATGTAACCCACATCTGCATGCTAAGAGAAAGATGGATCCTTTACGAATGTGATGTCAGAGTAAAATTTATTATTTATACCATTATTGTTCCTATACACAATACACAGTAGAGTAAAAAAAGGAAATCAAGGAGTTTAATTGTTATCAAGATGTGACAAAATCAAAAAAAAAATGTCATTAACTTTAAGTGGAATTTACTTGTTTGGAACGTAGGTGGGATATTCTTTGCCAATGAGATGCGAAAACAAGGTTACGTAACCATGTTGGATCCACTTCAAGACGCGTTCGGTGAGCGAATGGGAGGATTGCTGTTTTTACCGGCACTTTGCGGTGAAGTATTTTGGGCTGCTGGAATTTTAGCAGCGTTGGGTGCAACGCTAGCTGTCATTATCGACATGGAACAAAATACGAGCGTGATCGTGTCAGCCTGTATAGCAATCTTCTACACGCTATTCGGTGGGCTTTACAGCGTCGCTTATACAGATGTCATACAGCTATTCTGTATCTTCATTGGACTCGTAAGTTTTCAATCCAACTTTTTTTCGTAATCAATTAGCAACAACTTTTGCTCAACTTCTATCCTTGCAACTACATATTCGGTATATCAAAATCGAAAAGGAAAAAGCTCGTCAAACTGAGCAGTTGCATTTCATAGAACTTATAGTAAACATTTGGTAGTCGGTTTTATTCAAGATCCATTAATCCATAGAAGAAAGGATCAAATTTACTTGATTGGCTTTGAGGCAGGTTTTATAACTATTGGTGTTGATATAATTAAATATCTCCCCTATAAAACATTACAGTGGATCTGCATTCCATTTGCGCTATGGCACCCGAGCGTAGGATCCCTGGTAAACACGGATATTGATTGGATCGGAGAAGTGAAATCTGAACAGTGGGGACAATACATTGATACTGGTCTACTTCTCGTCTTTGGTGGAATACCTTGGCAGGTAATATTTTGACATTCGAGTTAAAGCAACCGGATTGTTTTACCATTCCCACTATCATATCCACGAACTAGCGTAATATGTAAGTCAAATGTGAGAATTCCTTTAAAGGAGGTTCTATGTATTAATGTCGAAAGACCACCGAACAAATCGGACTCTATTAATTGGAATTTGGAACGAATAGAAATGAAGGTCAATTGATGATATTAGGAAAGTGTAGGAATGCATTTGTAAAAGAGTCTGAAATATTTGTCCAGGTGTACTTCCAACGCGTGCTGTCAAGTAAAAGTGCATTCCGAGCTCAGATCCTATCCTACGTAGCAGCTGTTGGATGTTTCTGCATGGCCATCCCTCCAGTTCTGATTGGGGCGATCGCCAAAGTGACAAGTAATATTCTGTCTTTCCTCAATGCATAATAGCATAGGAAAATGCGCACGAGGAGAATCTTCTTGTGCTCTAGACCAAGATAATGAATATATTTGCCCACGCTAGAATTTCCTTCACGCATCATGTAATCCCTCACTGATCTGATATCGTTATGGTTTAGATTGGAATGAAACAAATTATGGTATCGATCCAATGGCTAACAATGCTCAGGGAATGGTTCTCCCACTTGTCATGAATCATTTGACACCCGACATCATTTCTTTCTTTGGACTCGGAGCTGTTTCTGCAGCCGTCATGTCTTCGGCCGATTCCAGCGTTCTCTCAGCCTCCTCCATGTTCGCCAGAAATGTTTATCGTCTCATTTTTAGACAACGGGTACGTCACCCATCTTTGAATGAATCTTGAATTTGGGTTCCTACTTACATTTTCTTTTATTATCCTAACATAGAACTTGATTACGGGCTGTGTAGTTTTATCAAGTTAAATAATTTTTCCCCTTAGCGTGCAAAGCATTGAAAATCGTATTTAATTAGAAAATGCAAGCATCATTTGTATTTGTACATATGTAAGTTTCCCTTTATTCCCCGCCAGTAATTATTGTAGTAAACATGATGAAAGAAGTCTTGATGTATTCTAAAGACATTTTTCCCATAATAAACACTGCCCGCAGAGGTACTATGGAGTTACATTCTGAAAGAAATTAGAGCTGTGCACACGAACTCTATGGAAATTCAGCTGGGTTCGCGTTCGCGTGTGCGTAGCTAATCCTGACGGTGTGCACTTTTGTTTTTCAAGTGTTTCTTCTCTGTTATTTTGTAGGCATCTGAAATGGAGATTATTTGGGTTATGCGTGTCTCAATCTTTGTCGTTGGAGCTTTGGCTACTATCATGGCTCTAACGATTCCAAGTATTTACGGACTTTGGTGAGTTGACACATTTATTCCACGCAGTAATTACAGAGCATTTCGCATGATTTCTTTATGTCCTTCTCTGGATATACATAAGTACTAATACCTTCATGGGTAACCACAGAGACTTGGGCTCTGACTACTTAGAAAATATGTGTGGTGTTCAAAGGGAAAATTATGTCGGTGATGGTTATTATAAATGAATTGATTCGGAGTGGTCGTGGTGTTGCTCTAGGGATGATTTGACTTATTCTCCTAATTCTTTGAATTTTCGTACAGGACTATGTGTTCGGATTTGGTATACGTAATTTTGTTCCCTCAACTACTCATGGTAGTTCATTTTAAACACTACTGCAATACTTATGGAAGCTTGGCTGCCTACATCATTGCATTCTTCTTCCGTCTTGGAGGAGGAGAACCACAACTTTTTCTCAAACCAATCATTCACTATCCTGGTTATGATCCTGTAGAAGACGTTCAGTACTTTCCTTTCCGTACATTTTGCATGCTCCTGTCATTAGGAACACTTGCCGGAGTCTCGAAACTTACCGATTGGCTCTTCCACTCTGGAACTCTCCATCCCAAATACGATTACTTCAAATGTGTGGTCAATATACCCGAGGATCGCCTTCAGGTAAAAGCGCTAATTAATTGCACTACTTGATTACACTCGATTGGGGGAGGATGTAAAGTAAAGTGGCGCTTGGTTGGGCGAGTTGGTAATATCCGAAAAATGTAATTACTTTGGAAAACTACTCAGGTCCATGAGCCACACGAAGGGGAAATGACAGTGATGACAGCGTCGATGGTGGCAAAGTACTGTGCCATGGAGGAAATGAACGGTCGTATAAATCCGGCTTTGAGTGACTCTGATGAAGACTCGACTGGTAAGCCAGCTGAAGGAGGGAATCCATTAGGCGGTATCACAGGCGCAACTGGACTCAAGGAAGCAAGTAAGTCTGGCTCAACTAAAACGCGTTCGCAACAATCGAATTACCAAGGATCTCAGTCGGAAGATGAAGGCGAAAAACGTCCACCAATTAAAAGTGTAAAGCAATACCAAACTCAACTATAAGGGTCAAACTCAAAAGGTAGACATATCAGTCATGTCCCCACACAGTAGAAGGCTTCATACAGTACATTATACATATAATAATTACACATACACATGCCACCGTAGTTATTTTCCACTGAATTTCCCGCGTACATAAATCTTACATCTTAGTTGAAATAAATTGGGAAGGGTAAACAAGATAAAAAAAATAAATAATTACCTAAGTGTAGTAAATGCAGGCGAGGGGCATGGGTCAACTTGCAACACTACCTACTATACGATGTACGATGCAGTTGAACCCCGGCTGATCTCCCGATGTATAAAGTCGTCGGAAAACATTTGTACGCATAAAATATGAAATATTATGTCTATCCATGGTAACGTTACTAGAATACACATGTATGTATTATTATACTCCTCTGAGTGGAAGCTTACGATTAGCTGAAATTTGCACTATGAGAGTACTACGGTGGTAAGTAAGTTTATAGATAAAATCTATAAGTATGTATGTATCAAGATAAAATGACTGTACAAGGAACTGAAAACTATCGAGATAATCGTTCCATACCTGGTACGTCTATGCACACAGATGATAATATCATTTTTCGTCGTCTGGTCACGATTGAAGTGTTCGGTGTTCGGGAATTAAAGGTAATATTTTCATGGTCACGGTTTCTCCACGCATTTTCATCTTCCTCAACCATTCATTTTTAAAATCGATTCTTTACTGGTGCTACACAAGTAGTTGATACAAGGTAGAAAAAAATGGCCAACACTACTGGCTGAAAACGCTTTACAACTTATACTTACGATACGAGATTTATTTAGCTCATGGTTTCAGTCTACCTTAACCATACGCCAATTCTTTTAATAGAAACCTATAATATAAATACAGGGTTTTAGAGTTTTCATGCAATAAAGTTTCGTAATTTTATCACGTATCACATCACATCCTCCTCCCTTTTATTGCATACGGAAAATCTGAAACACCAACACGTTAGGAAAGATGCAAATTTACATCCCTTTCAAAATTAATTTTTATTATCCTCTCGCTGAATCTGTAGAATATTTTGGAGCAATTTAATTGCATCGAAATTCAACTTTTACTCGCAAACCTTTTAGTAGAGACAGGAAATTATTTAGTTAGCGCTACATTCTCTGCAATTTAACCTTGTTTGAAATTTTTCCGGACCTTATCGATTTCCTGATGCTTGGCCTGAAGATGTTGAAGTGTAAGTTAAGCACGGAAGGGTATTCTGTAGGAAAAGAAAAGAAGCATTGATCGATATTCTTGTACATGTACATACATACCTACAGACATTGAGACTACAGTCATGTGGTACTACATGTCTATATGCGTTCACCACTTCACACCACTCCCTAGTTGCCATAAAGCATGGCATCAACTGTGGGAAAGTAGGACATACATTTGGTTTATATGTTTAATTGAGGTTTCAAGTATCCCAAACTCAACTTACCCTGCCAGTAGATGCAAATACTTGAAATAATTAATGATTTTCTCCACTGTAATGATAAATATGTGATATCCTGAGCAGGAAACTGAGGAAGGGAGGGATTAGAAAGACGCGAGCGTATATAAATATATCATTCTAATTGTGTACACAAATCATCATATAGTTTTTCTTGTCTAGTGCTGGTGCTAGGTATGTACCTATACTCAAGTCTGCTTTCTGTTCTCCGCAACTTTATTACTCGCTAGCTAGTTGCTCGACTAGCTTCTTACCAAAGACTATACGAAAACATTCTATATTTTGTTGAAATTGTGAAAACTTCCGAAAGCAAAAGATAGTTTTATTCCTATGAAGTAATATGCGGTTGCGGATGCGGATGCGGATGGTGACCATTTAAAATCCACCCGGGGTACTTTGCTTGTTAGGAAATCTATTATTTTTGGATTTATTATGGAAAGATGCGTCATATGTGGGTTAAAAACGCGAGAATGGCTGGTACCGAACCTTTGCATCTCCAGTAGTTGCATAGGTACATATATTATTATTATTCCATGTAAATACATATAATTAAATATATACATAAAATTATGCAGGCACCGTAATTTTATTTAATCCTGTATAACATATTATGAGGAGGCAAATACTAGTAGATGGCGAATAAATATTAGATCTTATAGTCGGTATAGAGCGTTACATGTTACATAGTAATGATCCTATTTGTACCGTGGGTCCACATGAAAACATACATGTCTATGTAACGTACTTCATATCAAACACCCTTTTTATGCAAGCCACTTTCAATTGAAATTCGAACCATGGAATTAAATTAAAAGTAAAGGAAACGGAATAAGGAAAGAGAGTAATAAGATGAGACTACACGTTCATATCATATAGTGCCATGAGGATTAATTTTGAATATTCAAGTAATTACGTATTTGCATTAATATTTCAAAGCACAAGACTTTTACCTTACCTGTTTTTATTACAGAGGATGATGATAACATTCCACATTTGATTTCCATCAGCCACAATTTCTATTGTTAAATCTCAAAAGGAATTGTGGTGTAAAGCTTAAAGCATCTAAAAATCGTCCTTGAAGGTAAAATACCAATACCAATTAATTGATCTCTATTCAAAAGCAATAGTATTTATACGTGTAAAACAAACTTGAATAGTGATTTCACATTCTAGACAAAAATTATATGACCATTATAATATATTTACTTTAATAATATCTCCCACCTTCCTTCACTCGTCTCAAATATCACGTCTGCCCATTTATGGTACTTAAAAAGACCACAAAGATTTCCACTGTAACTACTTGAACCAATGTTTACCGGTGTATTAGCGTCTGTCTATTGTTGGGATGCTAATAAAAGGGAAAATAGAAGACAATTACTCCTGTTTTTGAAGTGCAACTTTTAGTCAAGTAGTCAAATAATGTATATTAAGTTGTTTTTATCGCTGAATGAATTTATTTTGTTGAGTAAAAGGAGTATTCTTGAGACCAAACGGTTAATTGTGGTCTGTTCGTGACAGTTCCCTCTTGCATCTTTTAATAAACAAATAATAACCTACCTATCTATTGGAAAATGGAAGAAACAAGAATTAGATGAATCAAAACATATGGCATGTATTAGACAACTTTTCTGGGTTGAAAGCCTTGCTTAAGATGTTTATCTTTGAATTTGATTTATGTCACTAGCAAGGAGTTTGGTGTTGGTCAGACCTAAAGCCTCAAAGTGAATTCATTCATAAATCGATTGTAAATATTCGTAAATATAAAATATACCTACGTTTATAGCAGAGTCGTCAAAATATCCTACGTTTATTTCCTCACAATAAATATAAAAAAATAATGACTCATATCCAGGGGAATAATTATATGTTATATAATTACTACAAGAACTCCTTAGTTTTTAGCAGGCTGGTCCTAAATGAAGATGATTTTAACTAAAGTTATTGACACAAAGATCTATTATGTAATAATTGGAAATGACCCAAGGCCATTTCATCTTGGACCTGAACTTGAGGAAGCACTCTCTACACTTATCTTAGTACCTGTTACCAAAATAATGTTTCCCAGGATATTTAAATTCGTTCAAGGTGCATATTAGAAATTATAGATTTAAAGTTAAGGTCTATTTATAGTTTAGTCGATTAAGTTATTAAAATGAATTGAATATCGGACAGGAGGTTGGGTAAAGATAATGATGGGTTAATGCGTAAAATTAACTGGGTTTTGCCGACATTATATTTCTAATTAACTATCCTACTCATTCCTTATATATTAATACCATCTAATAATAGTTGATCATTTTGGTGATTTTTCGTTGGAAACTTTTGACAACCGTGAATTGCAATCACAATCAAGACGTTTATTTTTTCTTATTTTTTTGAAAATGTCAATAATAATCACTAGAGGATAATGGCTAAATTGTGCAATTACTATCAATAAAGAAAATACGGTGTTTAAGTATGAAGCCTGAACACAGAGGTAGACGCAACGGTAGAGTTTGTAGATTTGAATCACTGTAAGGTACACAAGGATTAATATTACAACTATAAAACATATCACAAGAACGGGGGAAATTATTTTCATCTCGTCTACATACAATGTATAATGCTAGAAAGAATACGTGCGTAATCAAATACATATAAAGGACACTAGAAATGATTAGGGTTTTAAAAGGATAAAGATGTTATAGTTATAAGAAATTAGGACAGTTTCCATAATTTCTACCATTTTACGTGCAATTTATTCAACGTTCAAGACCCCAGAAAAATCATGGTAAAAAAGAGAATACTAATAAATTGTGTGTGTTTATTACATGTTTACATACGCATTCCTTTTTGCGTGACGAGCGCAATTTTTATCATTATTATTAGTTAGGAATCTTCTATATGTTAATGTCGTGTTCAACTTGTAATAGTTATATTTTAAAAAGGTAAACAAGTCCCACGTGGAGGAATTAACTGAGTTGTTGGTTGAGTTCCGTGGGAATAAGCAAAAGAAGCTGTCTACTACATGTACTTAAGGTTGGTCTCACAGATTTTAATATAATTATTATATTCCAATATTGTATTACAATCTAATTGTGTATGTATTTCTTACATGCAATTAATTACTTAGACACTTGCATTGGCATTGACATTTTCTATTAAGCATTTTAATAATTGATTCAAACTCATGGCCACATACGTATAGATGTCCCAGTGTTATAATTACGTTTGGATAAAATTTACGCTAACAATTATAACAATGACGATATGTTAAATCCATTCCAGCTTGTTATTATGCTGACATTTTGGCGCAACCGGACAAGAGTTTTTAATTCGTTGCTAGAAACTCTACGCGCCAAACATGACCACCTTTCACAAACTTGATACAATACAGGGCAGGCCAAAATATAATTTTGGTTGTATCTCTGAAACAAAATTGACTCGTTTGTATCGTATGGTGGTAAAGTTAAGTCATGAAATCAACACACTAGGTATGTACATGTCTAGTGTAAGATGTTTTGGTGTAAATAAAGTTTGTTTTTAAGGCGTTTTCAAGTATTAAACAAGTTTAAAAAAAATCTGAATGTATGCTGGGAAGAATCAACGGTGTTGGTCAAACTTGTACGGGTCTCCAGTACATTGTTGGTTGAGTCGAAAACCAGGTCAGCCTGAGCCGTCACTCGAGCCGTTCTCGAAGTTTGCCTGGTGTAATAATTTATTAGACTCGGTCACTCGAGTTGGATTAAATACTACAACTACACACACACAAATATCTCTAGTGCACTACATACTCCGATGCGTGAGTGTTGAATGGGATGGGAACTAGCCACATAGCAAAAGTGTAATCAATCCCAACTTTCCGACACGAACTTATGGAAGTTCGGCACGTAGATTTTGTTGAATTCACAAAACCCTTTTCCTCACTCACCTTCAGTGGCATGTTTAAGCACATGGAAGGAGAACTATTTACGTTACACATTTTACTACAACCACGGCTTATGATTGTACGGGAGGAAAGCCGACCACTGCAAAAACTACAGGAGGGATTACAGGTCGGTTCTATCTTCTGTCGGTTTGTGGGACGGATTCTGGCTTTGTGAGTTTGTAAGTGTAGGCTGACTCAACTGCTGGAGTAATGGAGACCTTGGCGTTGGCATATACAGAGCCTTTACGGAAAGTTTGGAGAGACAAAAATGCGATGTGCATATTGATGACAGAAAATTGAGTAAATCACTAGGGAAATAAAGTTGTTGTGACTGTTACGTACATATCTAGATAATTTAATAATATTGTATTGTAAATGAAGAAAAACGAGTAGCTCCGTTGTAATTAAGAAGTAACTAATTTATCATAACCTCATGAATTACGTAAGGTAATAATTGTACTAAAAATAGAAAACAGGAAAGTATAAAACTACTGTTGTTACGTGTGGTGTAAGATAATAGTAATCTAGACTAATCATAATGATCTTGTCCATAGTGCGACAACAAAAGTACTATTACAAATTATGATCAAGTTATTTTTTCCAAAAAAAGTATTTTGAAAAGGTCAATAAAAAAAGATAAAAAGTATGATTCACCATTATTAAAGTGATATTATGGTAGTGTAGGGAGAATAGACAAGCATTACATGACTATGTGTATTCAACATAATATGCAGATCCATATAATAACATGTAAATAATAAATAAAAAATGTTATTACAATAAAACTAAATGTAGCAGAAAATAAAAAGAATATACATGAAATATAACAAGAAATATATTGAGTGGTAATTTAAACAAATGTACGCGTAAATAATCATATCAGTAGTAAGAAATTACATTCGTAAGTACGCACATGATGATTGTCTCGGCTGAATAAGAATACCTATGAATAAATAAAAATGCTGGAAATATGATATCATAACTGTACATAATGTCGTAGATGATGCGTACCATCATAAATACCTACTATTTGTTGTATAATGAGTAAACAATAACAAATAACGTAACTACTATATAGCGCTATGGGAAGCGTCATAAAAGAGAAATAATAAATCAATCAAATAGAAGAAATCATACATCTTACGATCTTACGATTAGAAAATAGTCAAGATTGCAAGAGTTTTCGAGAGTAAACAGAACTGATGGTTATCAATATCAAAATATAAACTCCCAAGTCAATGGAGAAGATTGGGATGCAAGAAAAACTAAAAACAGTTTCATAAACTGATATGCAAGTGAAAGTGAGAACAATCCTAAAACCCTCAAAATATTTCGATGCGATTGATCAGTTATGATAATAATGAAACATCTTGTAAAAGTTGTAGTCAAATCATTAGCCAAACAATGTAATAGAGAAATAATAAAAAAAAGTAATAAAAACATCTACACGTTGAACGGAAGTTAAATTCTCATTTAACTCATGTTAAATTATTCTAACATTTTAAATTATCACTTGTGATTCCCCGGGTTTAAGTCCACATGGAAGTTTACTGTTAAGTTCAAAGGGTTAAACTCAAGGTTGATGGTTCAATATTTATATTATA
Source organism: Ptenothrix huangshanensis (assembly GCA_036851915.1). Classification (NCBI taxonomy): domain Eukaryota; kingdom Metazoa; phylum Arthropoda; class Collembola; order Symphypleona; family Dicyrtomidae; genus Ptenothrix; species Ptenothrix huangshanensis. The sequence continues at coordinate 25,088 of JAAXYX010000364.1, forward strand.
TTTCAAAATATTGATAGTAATTATAGGATGAAAATCTTTGTTTTAAATATTAAAAATATGTTGTAGTTGTAGTTATTAGGTATACACGCAGGATAGTCAGGTATTATATGCGTTACCAACTACAAAATGACTACGTATGTAGTAAGGATTATACATCATCATTACTCTTGAGTTTGTGGTTAGTGGCGAAAACAGTTTTCATAATTCCTCTTAATAATTTTTTTATTCCATTGAACAAGTCAAAAAAGTTGTTTTGTTTCACTTGTTTGATTTTCACTTTCAGTAGAGACAGTAATTTGCTCACAAGCTCACTTTCTATTTTTGACATCTTTCTGTTTATTCCTAGCTGAATTGAACTCACTCTTTTTTCGGCACATGCTTGCTTACTTACTCTCACAGCAATAACACTCTATGCATAAGTAGCTTCGTATGCAATCCTCGTAATTGGCCATTAACTACAAGTAGGTTCCTTAATAAAAGTCAGTGCGCTTATTATACCCCAGTAAGACACAAGGAATGAGGATGTGAAATGAAAAGAAATGGCTTTCAATGAAGCCGTAGAGGAACTCGGCCGTGTAGCATCGTAATCCTAGGGCTTCGTTTTCCAATGCAAAATCACACAGGAGCAGGATACATTGACGACGGCCACCGGACGGAGCAGGGGTGATAGTTGCATGTTGGACATGCAATTGGATGCTATACATGATTGTGCTAGTAATGTAATTCTGAATCGAAAAGTTGGTGTAGAGTGGAGCTAGGATAGGAATGAAAGTTTCACTGAAAATCCTCACACAGGTGTTGTTAACCTACACTCTAAATACAAGGAAAAGAAAATGAAAGGCGACGCATAAAATGTGATCAGTTGATGGCAGTTTGGTGAAGGTGTATGTATTAAGTATGTGGAAGGATTTAATGTGGTTGTATTAGGAATACGCTTGAGTTTATTGACAACAAAAATAATGATCATTCTAGACATTCTCGTTCTTTTCTACATAATTATCTGAATTGAGATTGCTCAGTACCTCTGTGGATGTGGAAAGGATAAAAAAGAAGAGACATGAATCAAACACACTGTCTGATCATCGTAAACTACAGTCATAAATAAGAAGAAGAAAACTCATAAATATGAAAACAATTATTTGGTACATAGCCCTTTCCTTATCCAATTTTCAGTAGCAATATGTCAGTCAGTGTGGCGAGTTTAGTTACTGAATCCTTGAATATAATTATCACTTGACAAAATCCTCATAGTTTTCTCACTTTAAGAGTCTAATGAAAATGGGAAAACTGCGCTTATAGTTCTAGAAATAAAATTTACAAAACAAATAATTTATTTAAACAATACTAGACATGCACCAGTGTATCTTCCTTGATAAATACTATAGTGGGACTTGCGGGTTTAATTGACAAAGGATGCTTGAAATATTGGTACGGATTTAACAATATCAACACTTTTCGATTTGGATTGCAGTAACTCATCTAATCCCTCAGTCACCTGAGCGTTTGCGTTTGCTGTTGCAGGACTCAATTTTTCTTTGGGTATTTCCAGTCCGCGGAAATCTTTGGCATAGTCATTCCCACCCACGTTTGTTTTTTGTGTGGCTGCGGATATTTTCTCGGGTAAAGTGATGGCTGAAGCAATGCTTGCTGTGCTCTTGTGCTGAATATAATGTTGGCGGATATCCTTTGAGTGATGAGGATTCACCTTTGCATTTGAGGCTACTGTTGACGTTGACGTTTCTGTCTCTGAGTCTTGATCTGCTTCTGCCTCTGGGTCATGTTCCTGCTTGTCTTCACTGAGGAGGGTTTTGGTGGAAAATGTTCGCTGGTGGTCATCATAGTCCTCAAAATCGTTTGATGATCGGAACTGAGTCCTTTTTGGAGCAGAGTACTTGGACGATTGGGATGATTTATACGAGTTGAGCTTTGACGATGAGGGATAGCGACTTTTTCCAGGAACGTGAGTGTTTGAGCTACCGACCGTACTGTATTGTGGATTCTTCTGTGGTGAAGGTGTTGCTATAATTGTTTTGCTCTTCGTGTTGCCATTGAATGAATTACTATCGTAGGAATTTGCATATTCACCTCTGTATCGGTTGGAGTTGTTATTACTGTTATAGTTTTGCTTACCGCCAGTGTTACCCTGGGATGGGTAATTATTACTGTTAGAATATTGGTTATTGTAATTGTTGTTTTGCCCCGAGTTATAGTTGAAGTTGCTATTTAAATCATTATTGTAGTTATTATTATTGTAGTTACCCTGTACATGTGAAGGAGCATTGTTATTGTTGTAGTTGTTGTTTTGGGGATGGGAATAGTAATTATTGTAATTGTTATTATTTGCAGGGCCATTGTTGGCGTAATTGTTGGGGTAGTTGTTATTATTATTATTATTTTGGAGATTATTGTACACTTGGTTGTTTGGTGGGGGTGAATAATAATAATTGTTATTATTATTTGTAGGAGTGATGTAATTATTTTGAGGAGGAGCATGTGGATTGCTTCCAAAATTATTTGCATTGTAGTTGTTATTGTTATAATTATTATTATTATTGTTATTTTGAGGCGCAAAGTTATTTTGAGGATTGTTGTAATTGTTTGGACTATGACCAGGATATGACGAAGGGCCTGAGTTTATGTAGGAACTTGAGGCCGCGTAATTGTTGTTGGGATGACTATTGCCTGGTCCACTATATGTACCTTGGGCGGTGTAGTAGTTTGGAGAAGGGCCGTTGCCTTGTTGCGGATAATTGTTTTGAGCGGACTGAAAATTTGGTGAAGGATTGTTGTAGGCTGTGGCAGGTTGAGAGCCGCCATGGTATTGTTGAGGATTGTATCCAGGCTGAGGGAAGCCTCCGTTGTTGATATTGTTTGAGGGGTTGTTATTGGAGTTTCCACCTCCGTAGTATCCGGGCTGTCCGAATCCATTCGTTGAAGCTGGACCCCCAAAGCTTCCTCCACTTCCGTGATACGGGGCATTGTATGGGTTGCCTGGAGACGAGTAAGGATTGACCTGAGCATTGTTGGTGTTAGATGCGGCATGGTGATAATTGCCCGAAGGGTTGACACCGGAAGGATAGGCTTGCTGTGGCTGTGGGTAGGTTGTCGGGTGTAGTGACTCCACTGGTACACTATAATAAGAGTTATTGTAAAAATTTGTAATTACTAACCGGTAGTTGCGGATGTTGATGAGGAGGGGCATTATAACCTTGATTTTGCTGCCATGGTGGATTGAATGAGGCGCCTTGGACCGGGGGGTAGCTTTGACCACCAGGGGATGAAACCGTTCCAAATTGAGTATTTCCAGCAGGCCTTGGGTAGGACGGCAAGGGTGCAAAGTCAGTTTTGGGGCCAGTCATACCGGGAACCGAAGCTATTACCTTCCCATTGCTATCCGAGTCGGAATACTTAACCAAGGGATGGTCTGGAGGGACGTTCCCTAGTTGCATATTTCATGGCTCATTTCATATCTCAGTACAAACGCTTTATTTTCCCTACGGAGCAAGTCTCTTCTCGCTCAAGTCAATGAAAAGTGAAATCGTCAAGTCGACATCCAAATCAAAAAGATAAAAGTAAAAGTAATGCTTTAAAAAAACTTGACGCTCATTCACAACTCTCAGAACAGGTTTAGGCCTAGACCGTAGTCAGTCGTCAGGATGCATTCAGTTTATGACGGATACAAATCTGGGTCACTTTCCTGCTTTTCCAATCAGTTTTATTACATGCAATTTCAATTGTAATTAAGTTTGTCAAAATATTTAATACCTCCTATGATTAACCGGGCGATGTTCCCTATACCAATACTCCTGGTGGAACGAGAGCTCCCGTCTATAATTATACATAGAGTAAACATATTGTCCGGAATTAGAAGATTCGTGAACATAAAGAAAGCTTTACTTTCCCGTTCAAGGGTTTTAGCGGTATTCAAATACAAATGCAAAGTTCTGTAGCAACAAAATCTTTGCTATGCTTCGGAAACAAATAAAAGCTGTCCACTCGACGGCTCTCAGAGCACTCACCAAATTTTTTTTCAAAACTTAAAAATTTAGTAATTAATCATACATTGCCACATGTATTGCTATTGCTATTACAACATTTTGAGATTATTTAGAGATGAGAGCTATGAGAGCAAATTGAGATCCGTCGCGTTTACGGTTACTAATTGCCTATAATTATGTCTCACCTTTATCCTCGGTTTTACTTGCATTTGCGGATCCATAGATAGCTAGAATTACCAGGACCTAAAACAGGTTAAGAAAGATTGTAATGTAATTGAAAGTTTGAAGCACTGGTTTTCCTTTCGTATACTCGAGTTTAGACGGCGCAAGTTAAAGCAAAGGTAACACAAGACAAATATTCATGAAGGAACGTTCCTTGATATTGGAAGCACTGCAAAAAATAACAAGCCCGTCTTTCGTGCACTACTTCCATCTACCTTAGCCATTTATGATAATAAACAATTCTTACCACTGTTATCAATTTGGTTTTACTGTAATCCATTTTCCGTGTTCCTTTAGAAAATCGAAAATCCACACAGTCAAAGAAGCTTTAGCTTGTGGTTTTTAAACTTTGCTTATTTTTTATTTTACTAAAAATGAGAAATAACACTAACAGAAAAACTTTGGATTGCGGATTGTTGAAAGCTTAAATGTATTTTTATTTCATACTGCGAGTATTGTGTAGAAGATCTACCATTAAATAACAATCACAGTTTTTGGTCCACAAAACAACTTGACTCTGAGGATGTAAGGAATAAACTGACAGTCAATCAGTGAAAGCTGTAGCTTTTGAATGGGAGAGCAGTCAGTTTTTCCCCAAACTTTTCTTATAACACTTGTACAGAGTGTGCAAGAAGAATAGAAAGGTAAATAGAATGAGGAGAGGTGCAAAAGTTGTTGTTTATTGTTCTTTCATAAAATTACTGATGCACAAAATCGCCACACGATGTATACAGGCAGTGGGCAGAAGGGAATATCACGTGAAAATGCATCCCTCACTCATCCGTAAACCACATTTCCAATAACACTACCACAGACAGCACTATCCTCATCCTCCCAACTGTCAACGAATTTCCTGTTTTTTCCACTGAAATTAGAAACAACTTTAACATGCCGACTGTGGCTACCACTAGACTATGTATACAAATATTCCCTACTTATTACCCATACGTCTTAGGTACCCATTCCCAGATCATTTCTCAAAAATGTACGTAGAATTAGTGAGAAAAGCTCCTCGTCGTTGTAGTTGTAAGTCGTATATCAATGTTACACTAACACGGACACCAACTACTCTAAACAAATCTTATCATCATGAGGTGAGGGTGCCAGGTTGAACTTATACAGCTATATATTGCTCTTTAATTAATCATGAATAACTTACGAGGCTCTCACAACTTCATTGAACTCGAGCTTTCCCACGTCCCTTGCAATTGCAATTTCTGCCTCCTGTCATAATTATGGTGTAATTATATTTATTAGTAATTCCACGGACCGGACGCTATTTATCTATTCTAATTTAGTGCTCATCATCACAAGTCGGCAATGCATGTGAACTCATCTTTTTATAGTCGACTACGTATATGCAAGCACTTATCTATTAGAAGACGGAAAAGTGCCTCCATTTCATTGCATCATGATTCATGAACATGAACAGTTGGCAGATTGTGGCTATGTGTAGCTCATCGGAAATCTTTTCCTCAATTGAATTATTTATTTACTCCTTTGTATACACAAGCTCAAAGGATCTTTATTGTAGACAAAAGGTTACAATTATGTGAGTACTAGAAACCAGGTGCGTAATTCCATGTCGTTGTTGTTGCCACATTATATTAGTGAAGAATAGAAGTCGAGTACAAATCGGTATGCTTTGTTTTATCTAGAATCTTTGGCTACTTAAATTTGACCTGCTTTAACCTTTCCGAGACAGCTTATATAAGGAAAAACACATGGTGCTTTATGGAAAAGTAAATCATTTTTTCCCACTATTAAATACATAGCTATAGTCCTAGCCAAAGAACTTACCTACTACCTACTTATTTACATCGCCTACATTGCCAACGGTATAATGAGTAAGAAGATTTTACACTCGCGTGAAAACGTGTCCTATTTTATGTACATGCCTAAGCTAAATTAAAGGCTTACTGGATAGCACAGTAGAATAAATGAGCAACGACATTTTGTGCAGAAAATCTCTCATTTTCATTTTTTTTTTTGGTGTTGGGGTTGGGGTGCATATGGAACTACAGATATCGGTAATTGTGAAAATCGTTAATCTTACTGGGACTGTGAAATGAAATATATTTATTGAGTGATACAAGTAAGAAAAGGGGATAACCAGCAGTGAGAGATGAATGATTCGTCATCTTTGCTTCATAGATTTCAAGTTGAAGGTGTCAAGTTCAATGAATCATTTACATGAAAAACATGATTTTTAGTGAAAGGAGCGAACAAGTTTTTACGAGGCCTGCTTTAATATGTGCACAGTGGGCTTATTACAAGGACTCTGCATGATGCACTGCTTGAGTGTTTTGGGTAGCGTTTTCTTATATTCAAATCCACCTTTGGAAGGAACGAGGAATGATATTCAATTTTCCCAATCACGTACCGGTATATGGAAATCTGTGAGGGAATGGCTGATCACAAAGGGGCATAAGTTGCAGTATTGAGATATTGCGACAAGGGAGGCTGTCAATGTCAAGATCGGAACTGTTGAGTAGAGTCGTAGAGTGATACATAGTGATGATATAGGAGATGATCAAAATGTCAAGTGAGTACACTGAAATGTACGAGGAGGCAAGAACCAAGGAGATGACGTGAATAACCTTGAGCTTGGAAACATAAGCAAGCGAATCTACATATGATTATGCTACGTGAAAGGGACAAGTATTGCAACAAAACATGTGGGTCAACGAAATTGGTTAGAAATGAAAGAAAAAGTGGACACGCGACTTTTCTCACTCCTCAACTCCTCACTACACTACACTACACTACAGGCACACACAGTACTGGAAGCTTCATCACACCAGCTCATTAGCTATGGAAAACCATCCATCCTCTGCCCAATGAACGTTGAAGTTTGAAGTTGAACGCTTATACGTACACAATACACACATGTGTGTACCTACTACGACAACAAAACAACCAACGGCTACCACAACCACAACCGGCAGTTGCATACTCAAAGGAGAATCATGTGACGTGTATTCTGCGCGAAACAGTTAAACTATGTTGTCTCACCCAGAAAAAATAATAACTAGGTAGGTACCGACATTGTTCTTACCTTAAACGTTCCACCATTGATTAATAATGATTGGAAATCAAACCAAAGTCAAAGTCAAAACCAAAACTGAAATCTCTTTTGATGAATAATTATTTTTTGTAGGAAACTTCGGCCACGTGCGATGCAACAAGACATTCAATTCAGGTAATGGTTCGGTGGAAAATAAACAAAATCATTTAAACAAATTAAGCGGTGAACGTTTTCTACCAACCTCGCATGTTGCTAGTTGCTCTGCTATTAAAGAAACTGTACCTGGCATTTGATTTTCCTTTAAGTATCTAATCACTAGTGTAACTTCTTTAAACAAAACAGTATGTATAATTTTCTTCTCTGTAATAAAACTGTATCTAAAAAATTATAAGACATGAAACAATAAAATCTGTGAAAGAATGATAAAATTAATTTTTGTGTATACATGCGTAGTATATTCCATTGTAAAAATGCTTCTGGTTTGCATGTGGACAATCATCTACAAGTTTTCACATGTGTGTTCTTTACCGACTACAAATATTCACTTTTGTTTTCTTGATTTTGTTTCAATATAATTTTAAGTACTACATATGTGCATGCAGTCATTTAAATTGTTGCATATGACAGCTTCTTGTGGTTGAGGTTGACAACTCAGTGTTACATCTTAACTAGTAACAAAATTACAGAAAACTCCATAAACCGCGATCGTCTTTTTTATTTGAGCAGACTTGAATCAAAACGGTCAGTTGAGACACATAACAGGGTTTAGTAAATTACTCTCGTGTTCATCGTCATGAGAATGTGAAACTTAAACCTTATCAATAAGTTTCACTTTCTTAATTTTTTTCATCTTCCGGTTTTCTTCATTCCGGTTTCCTTCACGTTGACTCGAATTTATTTACTAATGTAAGAGTGTGCACCTACTCGATGATTTTCATGCAAGGAAAAAACCTTACAGCAGTCCCCTCATTATTAAGGTAGGTAGGTTTCTTAAATATAGGGGTGTAGCTTCTTAGCTCGTGCCTAATCAGGCTTTCAAATACGTACATAGGTATGTAGGTATCAAACAAAGGTAATTTCTGGTTATACTTGCTTTGCTAGTACTACTAGTTACTAGTTACTAGTTACTATGTATGTACTTCCTTTCCTCCAACTGGATTATCGGCAGGATCAACTTTATCATCTTCGTAGACTAATTACTTTATCACTGCCACTCGCATTCTTGTACGTTTAGCTACGTCACTAGGCATAATAATGTATGTAAATAAATAATAATTTCTTCGTTTGGTCATCAACCCTACAGGAGATTTAACAGATTCGTATTACAATGCAATTACGAACAACATAAAACGATTCCCCATTTCAGTATAATTCCCTGAATTATTAAAGGCAAATAAAAGTCACCTTCTTCTCTAGTGAGTTGTATGATTTATAGACACAGAGATATACATACACAGAAATAAAAATAGCAGAAAGTTGGGTATTTTATACAATCTTTTGCCACACCTTTTGCTTTTCTTCTCTACATAGGCTCAGTGAACAATTCCAATCGGCTATGGACATGGACAGTAGAATAGTTACCTGTGCTGGTGCTAAATGTTCACCTACAAGGCAAGGGTAACTTCTGCGAAAAACTTTTTAAACAAACATTTATCACTTCATGGACTTACACGTATGTAGGTACATTTAGCAACTTTGGAAATCTGATTTTCTCTAACTGCACACTATTCCCATACTCACGATCAGAAGAAAATCAATGATCGGTTCAACTCTAGAATGAAATTCAATTCAGACAATTTGAATTTGAACGCAGAAAAATGTCTAACTCGACTTGAGTTTCAATTTCAAATTCAATAGTGGTAAAAAATGTAAGCTCGATTTGCAACGACTATCTTGAGCAGTATTATCTGACGTTGTAATCATCCTCAAGAAAAACATATGTTTCTATTCATATCCTTAGAGGATAGGGTGAATCCTTTGAATTGAGAAAAGAGAAGAGGAATAAGAGCTAAGCAAGCAGTAAAATAATAGCTGTGAGGGATGAAAAAGAAAAAAAATGTTTGAAAATATCCAGAGTAACTACATACCAGGGTTTGTGATAGCTAGACATTAGTATTTCGCAGCACTTACTGAAAATCTTCAGAATCTTATCGCTGCGTTAGGCATGACGTTTATAGATCCCTGTTTTACTTGAGGTCTTACGAACCATTTGTCACTGGAAGAAGGAAAAGTGGTAATGGTCTGAGTCTGGTTGGTCGCACAGTTGGCGTTGGCGTTGGCGTTGGCGTTAGTGTTGGCCTCATCAGGATGGGCTAGAGGAAACTTGGCAGCGGTTACGGTTACAGTTCACAATGTAGGTTAGTTTGGTCGGCAACTGGAAACAAGTTCAACTCTAAATGGAATCTAATTTTTCAAAAGTAATCCCATGTCATCCGGATTCCTTTTCTCGGATTTACCAAGAAACGGGGATTTCTTCCAGCATCCATTAAGTTGTGACTCAAGCACAAAACTTAATGGACGCTCTGGCGTTTGGCTCGAACCGTCTTTATGTCGATCTTCCTATTCCTACTATCATTCACAGGAATAGAAAGTACGCGTAAGAACTTCATATGTGTGCCCATTTATTTCTTCTACTTGATCTCTGCTCGTTTTCCTTTATCTTTATCCATAATTATCTTAACACAGTTTGATTTTAATATTAATAAATTACAATTAAACCAACCACATATTGCTTCGGCGTTATCTTTGACATGTAAAGGATGTAACGTAATCATTGCATTTTCGGAAATATCTGTGGTTAGAATCCAAATGTGTAGAATGAAGAGTAAAATAAAATAGAACCTACCCTTTCCCATTATTCCCATGAAAAAGTTAAGAAAACCACGCATTGGTAAGTAGGTACGTACGTAAACTTAGGTACCTATGCACTATTTTAGAATTGGAAGCCAATGAACCAGTGATGAAGCTGCGGCGGCAATCTCTAGTCAATATTAACATTTCTTCTTTCTTTCCCGTACAAAAGCTAAGAGCAACTGTGTCGCGCTCTCTTGGAGAATATTTCAAGTTGTAAAGTTCCTCAGTGTTCCCGTGCACATTCGTATTCGTGCTAGAGTTGAAGTTGAGTATGCCGAAGGTAAATCTATACAAGAATTTGATCTCGGATAGTGTAACCTTCAAATCAAAACTTTGTTTAAGGAGTAATAAATAGATTGGTCTCCAATCTTGTGCTTTTGTTCAAGTTTTAATTATCACAAATTATAGGTTTATTTATCCAAGAGCATAAATACAAATCTCTACTATGTTATGTACAAAACTATTGTAATTCTAATACGTAGTATGGAGTTATGTTGTGTAGACTTTTGACGTTTATTCAGTCATACTGTAACTATTCCAATTAGTTATGACTTTATGACAATTACGTGCATATGTAAAGGGCGTCTCCTAAATAGCAAGTAAATTTAGTTGGTGCATGAACGTGAAATCGGAATCAGCTTTATTCATTTTCATTGTCTTGATGGAGTAATGAGGGGTAGTTTGTCTGAAAAAGCGAGCCACTAGAAAAAAGTAGCAATAGCACTAGCAGTGAGGAATATTGCCATTATGTAGAATCGCTATTCCTAATCATGTCATCGGGAAGAAGTGGAGCGTGCCTGGCGCCTGGCGTCAATAATTTTCTAAGTCTCACCCTCTTCCCGCATCTATTAGGCTGTCATTTAATTCACCGTGTTTGGGTTCAATTAGTCATCGTCACCAGAAGCGGAATAAGCAGCTAGAGCTCCCAGCCCACAGAGCACATATCCGGTTCAGAGGTAACCAAGGCAGGGGTGTCTATCTATAGACAGCAATAGCAACCTGTCATCGCTCATAGCGCAGATAACCTTTAATGCTCCGTGCATATACAATCCACATCCACTCACAATAACCAACAACAGCATGTTTCAATCTGTCAGCTACGGATCGACTAACCTAAGTCACTAACTGTAAATAAAACATGATACAATTATTCTTCGGGTTGTGAATCTCTGACTCATTAAAGATGCTTTTTTATATTCGAGAATTCGAGACACCCGTTTGGGAGAGTGTAAGTAAATACGTTAAAGCCCATAAATATGTACACTTGGGACCAAACGAAAACGAAAGATTTTTGATCTCTACTCACGATTAGAGCCGGTACCTTATTTGTTCCGTAGACATAAATGTTTAGTAATTTTTCATATTTTTAACCCAGATTCAAACCGTGTTCTATGAACCAATGGATACCTGGTTAATGCGATCAAATGCGTCAATGTCGGAATCTACGAAAGATACTTATTCATGCATTCTGACAATGTACATATACGTACGTACGTGAGAATGTCTAGCATTGACGAGTTGTTCTAGTAAATACATACATATTATGACATTGGAACTTGACTAATAGTATAATATACATATGATGGAACGTATGGGGAAAAACTCCGCCGGAAAAAATCACTAAATGCCATCAGGCATACAAGTAGATAAGTAGAGCATTTCCACTGTTACATCTATCATCTATAGTCATATCAAGCCTGGTATATAATTATCTGCTATAGAAGGAACACACCCTATGGTTTCCCATGAGAAGAATATGCTACACTGATTCCGACATGCCTATACATATATGATATATCTCTACGATTACCCATTCCAATACCCCATTATTTGTTAAACCCCATTCTGCTTATCTGCATTACCGAAGAATCTGCCAAAAATTAGTAATAGTAGTATATAGCAGAAGAGTTTAGACAACTTTCATTTTGTTACATTTCAAATCAATACATACATAACTGAGGCAAAGTTCGGCGCTGTTTTGCGGATCCTGAAGTTTGATAATTAAAAAGGTACACCATGAAAACTAGTGCATTTAAAGCGACAAAAACCTACGCGTATTTAGTATGAATATGAAATGTAATTTATGGTTTTTATTCCGGTAACCATATTACCTGCATATGAATAGTTACAACATGGCATGGGTATAATAATAACATAGTTTATGGCATATTTGTAAAAATCAGGTAAAATAATAACTTTGAAATTGCATGGTCCTACTGGCGTTTTGACATGGAAGGAAGTGTAAATTGTTGAATTTGCATTTGCTGCCACTCACTAAAAATGTGAATAATTGAATCAGTGGAAATTGTTGTCAATTATTATTGAATTACTGTCAATATTTTGAAAGACTCTTTGATAAAAGGTAAAATGAATGGGTTTGACCCTGGATGAGAATGAGGGGTGTCCTTGTGGGAGCGTGAATGATGCACAAAGTTTTAGGATCAGAATAGCGGTATGATGCTACTTTGAGTAATGTGTTCTAAGTAGTTTCCGAAACTAGCTTTCAAGCGCTGATAAAATAATAGTGACCGTCTACCTACCACAAAAGTTTGTCTTTCAAAGTGTGCATTATGTGCATAGGTATGTACCTATGTTATATGGCTATAAGTATGTATGGATGAATTGCTGCACGCTTTTAGGCTCCTTTCAATTCATTCGGATTCGCTTTGGATACCTTTTCCACTTGTCTACAGTCTACAGTGACTACGTGATCCGTGCTCATGCTACAGAGAGGGACCGAGATGTGAATGTGTGAGGATGGAAAATGTGGAGAAAAGCCATGGAAAATCCAACCACCGATACAAATGAGCTTACATGAACCTTAGCTTTTCTAATCATCCACCTACTGTAGTTTCTCTCTCTCTCTCTTCACTCTTATCTCTTCCTGATCTGGCTATGGCCCCGTCTTGACTCTCTTCTTTTTCTTTCTCCCCTCAAATTCCATGTTGAATGCGAATTCCCAAGTTACAATTTTTCTCCTGAGCTTTGTCGTTTTATTTCCTAAGCTTTAAGGATTTTATATTCTTGCTTTTGGATAGTTTCCACGGGCTTGGCTTTGGCTTTGGCTTTGGCTTTGGCTTTGGCTTTGGCTTTGGCTTTGACTTTGACTTTGACTTTGGTATTCACACTGCCTCTTTTTTATTTGTTTTTATGTCACTACTTCAATTCATTAACTAAAAAGCAACTTATAGTTACATAAATAAAATTTATTTCGTACAATTTTTTGGTTGAAAAGGACTTATAAAAAAGTTGAATGTTTCGCGGGAAAGTTAGGAAGAAAGTAAATGGAAACGTGGATCAGGTTACGTTTAGGTGCTCAAAGTCTTGGATGAAAACTTAATGAGGCACTGGGAAAGTATTACGTAACTTGACTTACAGTAGGTAGTAATGTGGAAGCGGATGCGGATGCATAAGTCTGTACAGTACATCCATCTTTCCTTTCCAGTTTTCACATATCAGGAATACGTTCGTGGATTAATTAAACGTGTTTTCTTTGGTAGATTTAATTATCAAAGTCCATGGAGTTACTTATTATATCCTGTCAAGAAGAAAAATGAGCCACTCCGGAATAATAATGAGATAAAAATACTCAAAGATACTACTCAATCGAGTTGTTTCCATCCCCCACGACTATTTCTATACCTTAAAAATTATGCAATTAAAACGGTTCTAATGAATGCACAACTTGAATGTGTGTATACACATTTGTGTTTACCTAGAGTACGCGGACATCTGTACGGGAATATGTACATATGTATACGATGGTGTCGACTGTCGACGTCGACACGAGACAAAAATATTATAAATGGAAGGACGGGACTCATGATTCAGAGTAGTTGCTGGAGCTGGAATTGGAACTGTAGCTGGAAATGCAAAGGAAAGAAAAAACAGGTGTAGTTGTTCTCACGGTGAAGTTAATCAAGTTTCACGGTGAGTTACATTCTTCAATTTTCCTTCTCGTCTTTCGCCTCGCCTTTGGTTTTGGTATTCTCATTTTCTGTTTCTCTCTCTCTCTCTCTCTCCCTCCCTCCGTGCCACTCTTTACTCGCAAGAATTGATGGACAAAGTTATGATTGAGTAGCGGTTCAATGATAATGGTTATGCTAGAGCAAAAACTCCTCATACTGCAAACTAACATTAACATTATAATACTGTTTTTTGTGAGGCAAAATGGAAAAAACTGTATTAATTTCTGTTCTGTTTGCCCAGGTACCTTGGTCTTGGTTCGTGGTTCTGATGTGTAGTGTAGTGTAGTGTAGTGTAGGTGTAGCCTGGAGCTCCTTGATATTTTAAATGGTAAACATTAATTAAGGACTTGGTGTATTGCTGGTAGGTACTTGAAATGTTTGCGTTATCTGAGAAGTTTTCTTCTTGTTCTATTTATTTTCGCAGTGCACACCGTACTTACACATACTAATATCCAATTTGTTCTGAATTTTCTGAATATTAGTCTTGATGATGAAATAACAAAAAAGTGGAATTCTGACAGAAATGTCTTACGCAGGCCTTTAAATTTCTTCCCTAGCCCATCCAATAAAGCTAAACCCTCAAAATGCTTAATGTTGTTAGTTTTCATCATGGATGGAGTAATTGAATTAATTAGTCTACCCTCTCCCACAATAAAGCAAGACAACGGGAGGACCTGAGGGTTTCATTTTAACTTAACGTGCAAAAGTAGAGGAAATTTACGTGGTATCTTTCATCTAATTACTTTCCCATTCATCCTTGCCTCGATCATAGCACAGATTTTGATACTCGAGTATCTCTTTTATGTACATGGAGGATGTTAAGACAGACAGACAGACAGACAGACAGACACATTGACAGGGAGACAGGTCTTTGTGCTTAAATTTGTATTCATTTAAAATGTAGTGTAGGCTTTTACAGTCTAATTACTCAACGTTTGCTTGTCTATGTCCATACTGGCAAAGACAATATTTATACTAAATGCTTGGCGTCACCGCGATCATATAATTGCATAGCTCCGAAAGTACGAATGCTTAGGTATGCAAACTTATACAAACAAGTAGATAAATACATCCAATTAAAATATTATTTAAATCATCCTTGAATATTATCGTGCAATAACAGAACAAGATTATTTAACACGCATTCTGACAGATTCTGACTTATATGTTTTTAAAATATCAAAGCCCAAAGAAATTTTATACGAAGCAGGTGCATGGAAAGTTTGAAAATTAAAGTGAGTTTTCAGTCATGCAATCATTCTGTCATAATTCTTTTATAACATCAGCATGTAAACTTTTCGGTTCTAGCCCGCAAGTACTTTTACAAAATATTTACTTTTTGTTTGACAGCCAGACCGTATGTATGTAGTTCAAAGAGGAGTTGAGACCATCAATAATTCCATTTGCGAAAGCATTTTGGAAGTAAAGCCCATATATGTAGCCATCATAACTGTTTTTTCATGTAGGTACACTGTGAAAACTATTGGAGTTAAAACTCCGTCATTCTAATTGTATTCATAGTTATATGTAGGTACTAAAGACATGTAAGTTTTTTGTGTGTATTTTAAACACATTTTTCCTGTTTGGAGTTTGTTTAATTTTTAGAGTGTACATAGCGTTTCGGAGAAACGGGGGGTTTACTTACCCATTCACAATTTTGATTTGATACGTGCTACGTAATTGCATGTTGAACTACGTCCGTCATACTGCTTTAAAATCCTAATTACAATCATTTTCCAAGCTACAACCATAACCTTGGCGTTTTCCAGTTCATGTTAAAAATACTCGGAACCAGCAAAGACAGAACAGACTTTGCGTTTACAGTACTAAATCAGCTACAATCATGTTTTAGACCTGACCTTTTTGTCAAAGAATCGGGAAATAGCTGTGATGTTGACAATAATTGCAGGAAATTATTCTTATGTATTACAGCAATCAAAACAAAATTGCTGCTGAAGCTTCAGGTCTAAAGTTATGCATACTTTATCAGTCTTGATCTCACTCAGCACCCTGCCTGATCCTATCGTAGTACTTCATGTGTATGTGCCCCCAATTTAGATATGCTTCCATTTGGAATTCTTACTGGGGTGGAAAAAAGCGTATACCAACACCAACACCAACCATCCCTGTCCCTGTCTGCGTCTACACATATATGATAGGGATATTGTGTTCCCTTGATTTCTATATGCTCGCTTTTCAAATACCTACGTAGGGCAGGGGAACAAGTAGTTATGTAAGTACATATTAAGTATGAGGGATTGTCGTTCCCGGTGTCGTGACAGGAAGGCATGTTGGGAATACAATTATAGCATATGCATAAGTAATAATAATAATAAGTTTGCTCTCACTAGTCAGTAGGATATCGACTTGAAATATAACCACGGGATTTCTACAATTCTTGATTCTATAGAGTAGAAATAATGAAATAACCACTTGTGCACGTCTTGCAAACCTTACGTTAGAGCTAGAGCTCATTTTACCGAGCACTTTGTGAGCTAATCAATGAGTTTTTCCTCCTTCAACTTTCCTATTCTCCCTAAAATGTCAGCGGGAAGAGGAAATGTAAAAAACAGAATTATTACGAAAACACGGTTTGGCATGTAAGATTATTTTGTGAAAATTGAAAATGCTATTTGGCGCAATTAAAATGCATAAATTGACACCTACAGAGAAAACCCATGCTTATTTGTCTAAAATAATTTTTGGCAATATTTAAAACGTGCCTCAATATTTAAAACGTTGAGACAATTTTGTACGGTTTACGGACACTACTGTAGGTGTTTAACATTTTACAAGATGAGGTGAGATCAAAATACAGTTTATGGAGATTTCACTATGCCTAAGACGACTTGGATCCCATGAGTATTTTTCAATTGGAAATTCCTGTGTTCCTACATAATAAATGCTCGGGCTTACCTTTACATCTCGACTCGACACATTTAATGTATTCGTATCCATACCTCTGCATACACAACACGTTTGTATGGATGACGATGAATGACATTCATTGGTGTAGGTAAGTAGGTATAGTCAAAAGTTGTCGCTGTTTCTATCTATTTATACTGGTGGTAGCATTATACATAGCTATTGAAATAAAAGAGACTTTAAGTATGGGTGTGGAGGAGATGTGTATTCATGAGCTCGGGACTAGTCCTTCACCTTCTAGGAAGGGAACCCAAACACGAGACAACCTGTCTCCT
>JAAXYX010000365.1:0-42351 GCA_036851915.1 Ptenothrix huangshanensis
AATTTGAGTTTTATTATGCAGCAATATCATCACACCACAGCCTCTTGAGATTCCTGATTCTTCTGAATTTCATACTCAAGTACCCCACGCCCCTGAGTGCTCGAACTCCAAAGATAAATACCTACTTGAAGTTCAAGTTGTTTTGTTAAACTATAATAGTTTTTGTATGTACTCTACAGGAATTAATCTATTTCGAGCTCATAAAAAATATTAATGTTCGAGTTGTAAAAAATAGTGCGCTTTTTTTCCTTATGCATATGTATGATGTGATACAAAATACACAAGCCTTGTTTTTGGCTGGATTATTGGGCATCAGGGTTAAATATTTTTCACTGCGTGCTCGTGTTTTAAAAGTCAATATTTTTCCCCTCGCAGATTTACATGTGTTTACCGATAGCTATGAACTTGACCTTGTATTTTTCCATATGATTCGCAGTTTTTGTTACACTTTAACTGGCATGTTTTCGGCATCAGTATCATTCTATCATCATCGTCATTACATATCGTCATTGGCAGGTCGTCGTCATCGACATGTAATCTGATGGTGGACTATGGAATAGAGCGTCGTCATAGATTTGGAATTTACAATGCTGGGCACAACGAATATGATCATGACTATAATAATAGTCATCACGAATAAAAAACGCGATTGTCGTTTTTAAGCATAATGACGTTGTCGTATTATCCAATTATTGCTGTAGATTGTAGAAATAAATGAAAACGAGTCAGCGAATCTGAAAATTATAGAATGGTACGGAACAACGGAACCGATAACCGATTACTCAAATATTATACTGATTAGTGACAATCGATGACAAAACTCTAATCATTAGTTGTCATCAGTCGTCGTCGTCACGTAGCCAGTCCTGGAAAGGTCAAGGTTATGGGGCTGGGTCTAAAATTGATTTTTTCTAAAAGTTTTGAATTTTGTTAATTTGACTTTGGGCAACAGCGATAACGAAAAAGGTTGTATGTGCACACGTACTCGTGAGAAATCAGAGATTCAGACCGAAACAACAAATGGCTGACCCGAGTTCCAAGAGTATTACAACAGCCTACAACTCGATCAATGCTACAGCAGAAGCTGAGAAAATAGGGAATCCTTATAATAATTGCACTGATAAATCAAATACAAAAAAACCATAATTATAATTTATATTATGATTAATAACACCGTTCGTATTTACCATTTTTTATTTTAAACATTGTTCATCATACATTTTTAGATACACCCTTCAAGCAGCAGACACTGAAAAACTGGCATCCTGTCATCACCCTTGAAACTCTACTACCCGGCTTATTCGTTATTGCCATCCTTTTTATTCCCATTGGATTGGCCGTTGTGTACGTGTCTGCAAACATCCAGGAAATATCCATAAACTACACTGACTGTATTGCAAAACAAGTGAATCCCATTCCCCCCTCGTTCGCTCCAGGCCAGAACAAGAAATGCGCGGAGTTAATAAATCCGAACGATTTTCAAGTAATCTGTACCTGCGAAAGTATAAATTTTGAAATCCACCGTCCGTTCGAGGTTACTGTAATATGACACGTTACATGTATTTGCTTTTGTACGACCATTACTGTAGCACATACAGGGAGATATAGCAAATGATAATGATGATAGTCGATATGGCTTTTTACATTTTGTACAATAATCGGACACAAAATACAGGGGCAAGTATACATTTACTATGAGCTAACAAATTTCCACCAAAATCATCGACACTACAAGGAATCCAGGGATCAAAAGCAATTAGACGGTATTGTTGGAACTATCGCGGATCCTTTAAGCCCGGATGAAGCGTGCAACCCATTCAGTCATGCTCTGGGTACTGTATAACGATGCAGTTATTGCATTTCCCATTTTATATATGCTATTTATTTTATTACTCTAATTTCAAATTTTACCCATGTCTAACTCTGTTAACTGTGTCCTAGGAAAAATCATTTTGCCTTGTGGAGCAATCGCCAATTCACTGTTCTCGGATGAGATCCAAGTACTTAAAGGGGGCGTAGAAATTCCATTACGTAAGCAGGGTATAACGGGAGAGGTTGACAAGAGGTTCAGGTTCAAGAATCCTTCTTGGTTTGCTCAAGCTAAAGGTAACCCAACCCACGCAGCATGGACAAAATTCACGAAGCCACCAGGTTATTCGATGTTTTATTTTTCATTTTTATACGACTAGATAGTTCCTTATCCAAAAATTATTTCCGCAGTCAGTTAATCAGTCGAAAATCACATGACGATATTTACTATCGGCATCGGCATTCTTTATCACTTTTACTGCGATTATTTACTGGATTATCAACGAATTTTGGTATCGGGATGGAGTTTTTACAAAGTAGTATTTTCTTTTGCATATGCATAAGCAATGTCCGGTTCAAAATCAGTGTGCATGGGGTTCATTTTTAAATTCAAACAATCACCTCCGGACAAACTTCCATCGTTTTCAAATTAATCCCTTATTTGATTTTAAAAATGAACCCCTTAGTCACTATTTTGAACTGGGCATTGTTTCCATACCTTTAGGCAAAAGAAAATATTACAACACTCAACACTGTAAACACCACATTCCGACCCCACACCAAAGTTTGTTTTTGAACTGTTAATGCCGTTATCAAAAAAGTTATGTTCAACAATCAGATAAAATGGGCTACTAGAAACTGATCAAAACTCACTATGGACCTTAAATAACTATTGTGAAATCCTGACCATCATACGGGGCACACTAAATCATGATTTTGGTTGAAAATCCTTTACTTATCACTTTCATTCCACATACACACCTCTATTTTTTAATGATTAATAGCCTGGAAAAAAAACTTGTGGGAATTTGAGGATGGATTGGAGAACGAAGATTTATTTGTTTGGATGAAAATAGCTGCACTTCCAACTTTTCGAAAACTGTATCGCTTTGTGGATCATAACCGTGCTACACTTGTGAATCTAGGTATTCAGAATGGACTCCCAGCGGGAAATTACAGCTTGAACATAAATTATTGTAAGTTTTCTTTTTTTGTCAATGTCATAATTTAAAAAAATCAGTGGGTATGTGTGCTACTGAGTATACCAATTATTATTCACACTAGCTTTCCCCGTAACGACCTTCGGTGGAACGAAGTCAGTTGTGATAGCCACCAATTCGTTTGTCGGGGGGAAAAATGAAATACTCGGTGTCGCACTTGTCATCATTTGTGTTGTATTCCTCATAATATGCATCGCTTTCCTTGTACTTTATTTGCGAAAAGGGCAGGGTTCACCAACTGAAAATTTTTTGGGCTAAATATCATGACACTGGCATAAAGAAGCTTTTACTGGTATAAACGATTCGATCGGTTTAATTAATAATAAAATGCAATATTGCAAATTACTCAAATAATTCAACTCGTAAATTTTGCTGAACTGATGTACTATTCAATCATTTTATTTCCAGCATATTTCACAAAATTTGGTATTGTGTTGATATAAAAAGTCAGAAATGCATGCTAATTTATATCGGGGCCAAGTTTTATTTAAAGGCAATAAAATAACATCAACAAATATTAACTTGGTCTCATATGCTTTGACAAGTCAATTTCTAATCGTAAGTAATAATTCAATCAAGTGAAGTGAAAAACCAGTGACTTCCTGGCGATACGAAATGTTGCTTAGCTAACGTATTGCACACCATGTAGCATAGCAATGCGGGATTAATTTACTGGAGGAAGAATGGTTTATCCTTGCGGTAGCACCAGTTCAATGCCGAGGAGACATGTTCGTCCGATGAGAATCGATCGATCCAAGATTGAACCATGCCTTCTGGAGAAGCTTGATACATCGAGATTTTTACAGCGTTATCATCTAAAACAGAAAAACAAATTAGTAGATAGAACCTCGCTGTCTTTTGTTCCAATGAATTGCAAGCTATTTTTGTATGGATAGTTATAGATAACAACACCAACCTCCTAAAATAGTGTTATGCTGGACAAAAACTTTTCTAGGTTGCTTTTTGTCCATAATAATGTCTCTCCAGGTTGCCCAAGGAAGAGCACCATCATCCGTCACAGCCGAATACTCATCAAACATTTTTCTTGCAGAGCCAATATCAGCAGTAGATTTAAAGACCTGTACAATATGAAGAAAGTGATACTGCATTAATTATCGTGCATTTGATATGAACTTTCAAAGCCTCTGCATACCTATAACGTTAAGTAACATGATAATTACAATTTTTTGCTATATATTAATGTGTAGTTTTCCTTGCCTGTAATTTGAGCAAAAAGTCACTCATCGCTTTTCGCCCCACGGTATCAATTTTAGTGCGGTCCACAGTAAGGAGCAAATCTGGTTTGCCATCCTCGCCAGTTTTTTCTTCTACAGTAACGAGCCCTTCACCAGCTTGAAGCAAAACTTGAAGAATAGCAAAACGTGCTTGTGAATGAGCTTGAAGCCAGGCCTTGGTAGCGGGCTGGTACATTTCTAATGACTTTGCTCCAGCCAACACCATTGATATCCAATTAACGTATTTTACGTTTTCAGCTTCTTCTCCTTCCCATCCAAAGATCCTAACAGAAAATAAAATGGACGGGACAATTACTAATTGTCATTGCTTTACCTACAACTGTGCATTCATAATTGAATCGGCATCAACTTGAAAGTATCGACCGACCCTTTAAATTAACTAAATCAAGGACATACTTGAGAACATCGTTAAACAACGATAGGAAAAGGCCGACACTTTCTGCTCGACATTCTTCATAAGCAGAACCCAGAGTTGTAAATACGGAGTCGTATGTATCACCTTCCTCATAAGCAAGTTCAATCTGTCATTACAGTGCAAAAGAATTGTTGAAAAACAAATATGTACATCCGTGGTAATGATAAGGTAATTTCACACTGTATGCACCGATCTAATACGCTCAATGTTCAGTTCTTTTATATATTTATTTACCAGCTCGTCGTTCAATGGGTTTCTTAAATCCGACGAATAATTTGTGGTACCGTCAGCATGTCTCCTGAACAGTTTCCCTGAGCCATGGCCTAAAAGCTCATGAAGACCCACTTGTACCTAGAAAATGATTTCTTTTATAGAATCCGTGATCTCAATTGGATTAAAATTATTGAAATCTTATAGTTAACAAATGGAATGAATTATAAAAATAGAAATTACTTCAAAAGCAGGAATACGATATTTATTCAACAATTCCTTATCGCTTTCACTTAGAAATGGGATCTTATTGTCCTTGTAACTGGCAGGAATGACATTCCCCAAAGACACATTTTTGAAACCGACATCTTGACGGATTTGATCATCTATATGATATAAAACAAGAATGTAATTAATATACTAACTAATTTCGCATGTAAGAATTACCAGTGCTCGGATATGATTTTTAGTTATAGGAAAAAATAAAATGATAGTGTTGTGCAAAGCTAACTTACAATTTGGAATATTAATTCCAGCTGGTATTCCACTGCCACTAAAAGTCAACACGTCCAATGAAGTAAAATCAGGTTTAATAAAAGTTTCACGCTCAAAAGTGTCTGGCCAAGGGAGAAGAGGTAGGAATGTTTTGGCATTATTAACCAATGTGGCGAACTTTTCAGACATTGGGCGATTAACAATGGAAACAAAGCCTTCGAATTCTCCTCGCATTCCGGATGGATCACGGTAGGTTTCAATAAATCCAATATATCTGTAAAACCCAACATATGTTTAACATAATAATAGTGTATTAGATCGCATGCTAGCCACCATTGTGAAATGCTTAAATCAGCCCCCACCACTATTAATCATAATCACATATATATTTCTTACGTTTCAATAGCAGGGCCCTGATCGTGCACCCAATGTGTTGATCCCTCAATGTGATCCTTCAAACTTCCCTTCTTGAAACTCTGAATGTACGATTCCAGCATTAGCCTCTCCGTCTCATTTGCACTATGTTCCTGCACAAAAGTAAAGTAATTAATTTTCGAGGAATTTCTGAAGGACATATTAAATGATAATCTTATATCTAAACTGATAAGTTTTTTACGTGTAAATTCTATTCTCAACAATAAAGATCATACATCCTAACAGAAAAAAATTAAATAACCGTACCGTATTGCTTTGATCGCATTACAAATAATAATGAAATACACACCTTCGCCAACTCTAAATAGCGGTTGACGTTCGCTAGAAGTGGAGAATAATCTCCTTTCGTGAAAGTGATTTGTACTCCTTCAAATTCATGTGTCTCTTCACTTCCATCATTCGGTTCAACCGATGCGTGCCTAATCTGAAAATCATTTTAAATGTACACCATGGATTATGCAAAAAACGCACAAAAATCTCACACACGTTCTAATCAACAATCACATTCAATTTTTGCTATTTTTAATCGTAAAATCACACGTACTTCGTAATGCACTACATTGTCCTTGACTGTTTTGAAGGCTCGAGTAATGTATGCTTCCATATTTTTGGACTTCATAAATCGATTAAGCAGCTCAGCATCTTCGGAAGTGCAGTTGTTTGAGAAGTACGTTGTGATACCCTAAAATGCAGAAAATTGATTAGTCCCATGGTCCACAGTAAATTATCCAACTTGAAACTAAACACACAGGTAGGTAATTTTACCTTCTCCCCTAGACCAAGTTGTTTTTCCCTCTCGCTCAAGGAATAAACCCGGTCCTTAATTTCATTCCAGTTTTCTTTCAACTCGGCGTTCTCAACTTTAGCAGTATTAATTAAAAGTTCAAGTTTTTCCAAAGGAACGGTGGGAATAATTTTGGTATCTCCAAAACTCTTGTAATTTCCAGAATTACCGAACAGACCCGTAGTGTACACCAAAAGTCCCGTCCAATCATCATCCGTAAATTTGCAATCATTTAAAGCGATTGCTTTTAAACCCTCTAATCCGTTGGATTTGAAGAGATCGAGCAACAAACCTAAGACTATTGGTGACTCCACCGATGTCTGAAATGAAAATGACATGACATTATTTATGCTTTTCATCATGTTATTATTCCCAAGTGTAGTCGAGCTAACAGCTAACTTTACAGATTTGCATCCTAAAAATAACCCAACGCTAACGAACATTTAAAATTCAATTGAAAGAAGTCATTTATGGTACCTGCACGGCTACAACAAGTCCACCGGCCCAGCATGCCTTACTTAAATAGTGAGCATACAACTTCTCCTTGTCAGTAAGGTTGTTAAAGGCGCTGTCACAATCCAAAAGGACGACGGGCTGGTCCAGAGGAAGAGTATGCTGACTAAGAATTTTTGGATCTATTGAACCCATGTTTTCAACTTGTTTAGGTTGAGCTTGCGGTGCTGATTGATACGTTGACACTTCTGGAGGACAATGAAAATTTCTGGAAAAATAAATAAATTCGGAATAATTAAAAACTCATGCAGATTCGAATTCGGACATACTGCCAACTGCAATCGTACAAATGATGAATCAAAAATGAAGATGGCAAATGACAGCACAGCAAAAATCTACTATCAGCAAAATGATGAAAAAGATAAGACATCTGCAAACATGACAAATCATACCTGACAGCGAAGGAGTTTATTGCACTCGAGCTTGCAAATAACGTTGACGTTAAAGGTGTTCTTTGAAAAGTTAAAAAGGAAGGTGTTGCTCCTGCACTTGCAATATTGACTCGATTCTTCCAAAACCACGCACGACTATTTTTGCTACTATTAATGGCAAAACTAATAAACTTTTTCATCTAAATGGAAAAAACGAGAATTTGGGCAACTAAAACGGATGGGAAACTATAATGTCAATAATACAATACTCGCTACGACTACCTGCTAATCAATTCTGACTACGAACTACGCGATACTAAGAACGAATGAAAGCTCAACAGATTATCTTTCAAATGGGTAGAATGACAACTAGAATTAAATGAGATTAAAACACCGGTAATTTTCCTGCGAAGCCTTGATGGAATCAATCCTGCCTGTAATTCTGTACCATCTGACTCTAGAAATCAAATATTCAAACACCTACTTCCAATCCCAACTCAACCAGACCACATGTGAGACAACCATGACAGATAGAGCCACTCGTACCATTCCACCTCAATGAAATGCACCCATTATCTTACATCATTTTAACAAAGCACTTACCTTAATGGAATTAAATGGAAGCATGTGCCATTATTATAATCGTGTAAAGTATGCATTGGTATAATTAAGAATCAGTCACGTCACAAGAGAAAAAAAATAAAGGTTCAAAGGGAACAACCATCCAGACCAAGCCCCAGACTTTTCCTTAGCCAGGTGTAATTAAGTCATAATTATAACCAATATTATACATAATTACTAGGTATGTATTATTAACATGTAATAACATAGTTAATACCCTTCACATATACCAATAACAACAGCCTGTATTAGCAAACATTTGTAGAGCTGATTTTATTTACAAACTGGACATGACCATTCAGTAGGTATTAATAGTGAGTAGTCAAATAGTAGATATTGGCAGTGGGCGTAATGATTTGGTACTTATAATAATTAATTATTGGGCAGGTGCAGGCATCACAAACGTACATTTTCAACGAAGAAATTACGATCACTTTAGATGTTACCGTGTACATTTATTTTTAAAACCATTGATGATAATTATAAATTAATTATGTAAAAATGTAAAGTAAAGCATTCCACGAATGGAATGAAAATGAAATGAATTACAATCAATTGTATTAGTTATTACGGCGATTCAAAAATTTAAATTTTCACGATTTCTCCCATTACAACGTCCGCAATGGAGGATATGGGACCAGCGGTAGGATCTGGCACTTCCACATGAAGACGTGCATATGTACGCTTTCCAGTCGATAATCTGCCAGGATTCAAAACTACCGTTTTCTCCACATCCTTGATGAAGTGATTCAATTCGGAAGGCAATATAAGGATGTGGGGGGTAACTGCCATGTGGGAATACTCAGCCCACAGCCCAACATCCATGGGAACGCTCTCATGTGGTGGATAAAGTGGGTAGAAGTTTCTTTGCGTTAAAATTTCTCTGGCCGTTCGACCAAACCTGTCCGTATGGATCGTCGCACTAAGAATATTAATAAGAAATTCAAGGAAAACATGAGCAAATCCCGAAAGAATTAATAATAAATTTTGGAATAAAAACTCATTCACATTTGCTGCATAGTCGATGTGCGGTACATAGTAATGATGATCTAATGATATTTACTTACTGTGCTAAAACATTCTTCTGCATGTGCATCAAAATATCCGTAGAAGTCAATCCAATAACCACACCACCGACCGAAATAGTAGCAGGATCTGGTACAGTCGTTATAAAATCGTTGTTTATTTTGATTCTGAAAATGCATAGAAAGTTTTTCAATACAATCAGGCATATCTTCGGGGACGAGTAAAAAAGAATTATACGCATTATAGACCTCAAGCATATGCACTGAGTGCTCAACTGATAGCAATAACATAAGCATTCTGCTTTTTAAGGGAAAAATCGCGTAAGCTCTTTTTCGCTCTTGAACGACGATATACGAATCTAAAAGCGAAAAATCATTATCATGCGAATACGAAAACGAAAGGAGAAGCTGCCTGTAATCATTGTAACTCAATACTGGCATTCTCTGTCTATCACCCAATCTTCCGAAACTGTAAAAATAAAGTAACTAAAACAAAATTTTACATGTGATGATCGTCATTATTAGTATTATATGGTGGTGTTGGATACACAGGGTGATGATGAACATCTTTTGAACTGGCAACCAGTACGAATTGAGTTCCGTTCAGTTCCAAATCACCAAGTTTCTGTACTTGATCCCGAAAAAATTCTTCAAATGTGTTTTGCTGTTTTTCTAGGAATTCATCCAACTTTGAATGAGATTCATCCAGAAATGGTCCTAATAAGATACACAGACGTGGCTTGGTCTCTTTTATTTTATCCATCAAGTCATTGAAAGCTTCAAAACTCAGTGAGTCCGCTGGGGTGAATGGCCCTGCTGCGATTAGTATGCTTAAGGGTCCTATAATTTAATACCATGCACTTTTTATCCCATTCTTTATTGAGCACAATTTTTTCCTAATGAAACGCCACCAAAAAAATACCACAATTCTCTATCACTCACCTGTATCACGATTGATAGCAAGTGGCTGCTCAGGAAACGGAAGGGCTCTTGGCACAAATATATTTTTCACGATCACACATTTGCCTAAATTGTTACTTCCACCCAAGGCGACCACCTGTTGAATGACATACGAACAAAAGCAATATGTATACGAGTTCCTATCGATGAATGTTTTCTCACATGTTACAAACGGAAAAAGCGCCAGTAAACTTAAGTGCATGAGACAAAGAACTAATAAATAATACGGTGTACCATTAATTGAATTAATTATATCTTGTTGCTGCTAAATGCAACTTTTTACGTCCCCCATTTTTTACCCTGTATTTTTGCAGTGCAATGTGTAAACAAACTTGGCTCACCTGTCCAGGAAAAAGAAAGCACTCATCAAGACCGGTTAGATCCAGGGATACAATGTGCCCATCGCTACTTTCCCGTGTCCCTTCAAAAGAAATGCTGCCAGCAGTCAACTTCCCGTTGCCTTCCCCACGTATCCGGCCCACATAAACGGCTTCTTCCTTCACGAAACATCGAGGCGAAATAAATTAATATTATTACATTGCCATTATTACAAACGTTCAATTTGTAATTGACTCCTAATTTATTTGTAACAACAGATACTTTGAACATAGTCAACTCACTGTAGTAGACTCCTTCAAATTTTGATAACCTTCCAACTCATTCTCATTTATAATGTCCATTGCAAGTTCGTGAATGCTTTGATTCATAGCTACCGCCACGTCCCTCGTTTTTTGGAACATATACTGAAATTATACAACACTTGGTAACAACATTTTGTACAATACAAGTAAGCTATAATTTCATTACACTATGACTCTGAGAACCATACTAATAATTCAGTACACTTCTCAATCATAGTTTACACCATAAGGTAATATTTCATACGTTCTTTAATTATATGATATTATTACTTTAACATCTTCATTCATATTTCCAAACTTGTTGCCGTCAGAAGTGGACTGTTCAACTTTCCATACATGGTCATCGTTCGTGGCAGACCAATTCGAGGAATCTGTACAATTGTACCGAAAAACAGCGTCACCCTTTCCAGATCGCGTTCCATAATTCTCCGATACCGACAAGCTAGAAATTCATAATTTGCACCATGATTGATAAAAGTAACATTCTTTACCAGTCATCCAAACATTTATATACAGGTAGCCAAACATAGGTTTATACTAAGTATATACATGCGTTTTTGCATAATTTATTGCCTTCATGGCAATATAGGATTGAGTACGTACGGGACAGGGGTATAGACAGCTGGACTATAGAATTTGGGAGTTCCCGACGCATTCGTTCTCTTTGGACCTCTTAGCACGTTTCCTCTTCGGTCTGGAGTCTTCAAAGCAATGTCCTCAATAATAGGTTTGACCTGCAGACAAGACAGAGGAAGAAAATATGTTTACAATTCATTACTCAATTCCTTTCTTTAAAAAAACAAAAAAAGGGACCTAGCAGAAGCTCCATTGGAAGTACATAGACTACGAATTCACATGCAATCATAGCTATAATATTTCGTTATCTATGCATATTCACTGCCAGCCTTTGGTTTCCTTTCTCTTAAAAGTAGGTTACGATTTATTTTGTTTTTCTCACAGGGACAGGGCACAGAGTCATAGAGCAAAGAAGACTTAGACTTATTGTTAAAAGAAGTACCCAAATCCGAATGAATTCCAAGAAGAACGAAAGTATAGTCACAAACAAGTATATAACACAGATATGTATATATCTATGTAGGCCTGGCGGTGCGGTGACGAGCGTCACAAATAATTTCCCATTTTATGCATTTCGTAACGAATTTCAAGTATCCGCCGTCAATAGTCAAAGTAAAGTCCAGCAAAAGGTCCAGGCTAAAGACTTAAGTGAAACGGTGTATAGGTAATTATGTATTACATTTTATGCTTTTACAATGCAGGCTATAGCAATAACAGGAAATTGAATGGTAATAATTATTACAGCGGAATGCCATAGTGCAGTAGTTCAAAGATGTTGAATATTCGATGGAACGGTCGAAATCATCCTTAAATCGTTAGGATACTCATGCTTCAACTAGATATGTATTTGCAAAGCCAGTATATTGCAAAAAAGTACACGCTATTAAATCTGTTTTTAACATCCTCAAGTCATGTATGTACCTACTTTATCTAGGCATGCTTATCCAAGAACTTATCCAAAAATAAGTTAAAATGGAAAATACCATGGTAAATTTATAGATTAAAGGTCATTAATATTTGTTGTCTGTCAGAATGTTCTGGGCTTTATTATATTTCCAATAATTAGCTTCACATTAACTTTATTAGGTACACATTGCGTGATTTAAATAAATAAGTAATATCGGTTTAACTGAAATAACAGATTAACATTACACTTATTTAAAAAATAAGTCTAACAACGGTTTTTTATGAACATCCGCCGTTAAAAACATTATCAATTGCTAATTATCACTAATGGGATAAAAACAAATCTGGTATGTAATTAGCTTTACGTATATAGACACATTGCATCATTTAATTTTGCTGCAAAATCTGTGACAATTTTTGATGTCCATTGCCATCAATTCCAATTGCATTCAAAAGAAGGAGAGAACTCTTTGTTCAGTGAGCAGAAATTAAAATTTGCTTTCCTCCTTTACATTCAGCAGCGGCAACACTGAGGAATGCAGGTCCTAATAATGCCAGCATGCGACTATTTGACAGTACATAACTTCCTCTCATAAAAACCAAGATGCATTCCAATCTTGTTTCACAAAATTTTCCCCGATTGTCAGTAAAACGTGTGCTTTTCTGTGCAGCAATGCTACAGATAGGGACCGATATAGCCCATATTGAATATACCTATTACATACAGGTAAGTATTTTATTTCTTATTTCTGCACATATACATAAATATATCTATATCACTCACACAGGCCTAAGAAAATAGGTACAAATACATACAAGAGCAGTAATTTTGTAGTTCGTTTAGTTCTTTGCTCTCACACTCGCCAAATAGCCATCATAACAATTATCTCTCCCATACCTAAATGCCTGTAGAGCTTAACTAATTTTCTCATCGGTTCAAAAGCCCACATTTCCACAGTACTTTAAATGCTAATTTTTCATGTTTGCACACGTGTTCATTATACTTGTCAGTTGTCAACATTAAAGTTTTGACGAGTCGTTATTACCTGCTAATCTCAACGTTTTCAATACAAAACCCTCAAATCCTATAATTACAATATCCAATTAATGTAAACAAAAAATTCTCATTACAAATCTATCACATTGTATCCATCAACAAGAGCACGAGCAAAAGCAAAGGAGTAGAAGTAGTAGTAGTACTTATTCCATTTAAGCACATGTAATTCAACGTGTAAATAAGTTTACATCTAACATTTGCATTACATTGCATTGTATTCTCTTGCCTTATATAATCAACCTGAACTATTTCTCAGCAAATTCTAAGCATCTCTGCATCAATTATGTTCAACATTTACTTGTACATTTGCTAAGGCTAAGACCGCAGTTAAATGAAGTGATAATATTTATGATCTAGTAAAATGAGCTCAAGTTCATCTCCCAGTTCAGTTTGGATGAGGTAGGTACAGGCAAAAGCACTGGTCAGTAAATTCCAGAGAGAAACGAAAAATACAACAAACGACGTTCTTCAAAACCAAGATGCTTACTATGTATCACCATCACCATCTCCTCAGACAAAAAGCGTAGTCATAGTCATAGCACAACTAATCTGCACGTTGAAAAAACATTCAAAGTTGGAAACTTTTACTGAACATTTTTAACTGCATGCAGAATGATGCACTATTGACACAACTCCCATACACAACGTTACCTCATTATACGTACGTGCATTCACATACGACTCAGGAGAGGACAAAGGATTCCAAAGCAACTCAAAAAGTTTCAAGCTGGGTTATTTCAATAATATATAGGCAATATAAATATCTACAGCTATAGACCAAACCATTCCCTTCCATGACTCCATTGCACTCTTATACCAATATACTGTATTTCTACTACTGGTCAAAGTGAAACTGAAAACATACAGCAAGCAAGCACATTATGGTCCATGTTCATCGTCCATAGTCCATACCATGTCATGCCATACCTGTGAGGGAGGTACACCTATAATGCCCCACACTGAATCTGAATAGTAGACAACACAAATATACCAAAGTTCAGGTAACTTAAAAAAAAGTTTACAATCCTTGAAGAAAACTTTGAACGTTTCTCCCTGTCTCTATAAAATATTATAGCTGAGCAGACTCAGCACGAAACAACCATCACTACCTACTAGTAGGATCCAACATGCAGCAGGATTTAAGATTTTAACCGTCACTGCACTCACCTCACACACAGCCCCAACCCCAACATACACATACCTACCTACCAACCAACACCAACCTACCTACACAATCAAGTCTGAGTTCAACAAAATATTAAACTTCATACAACAAACTGCATGTACAATCCAATCCAATCCATTGCAACGCAATGCAATGTACAACATGCGAACAGACACAGAGTCGAGTATAAGGGCTGATTTTCTGTTCTCTTCTGTTTTGAGGATGAGGACGACGACGAGAAAGGGGGGTTGAACGTTGGATTTGGGATGCAGGTTATTACTGTGCGAGAACATACCTGTGTAATAATCATATTACCTCTCTCTCTCCTCCTCTCTATCTATATAAACAGCTATATTATTATAGAGTAGAGGTAGACATCGAGCAGAGCACAGAGGGGAAAAGGCAAAGAAGGAACGCAAGGTGTTGTAGGAATTGAGCTTGGAGCCTTCAGACAATCGTAATTCCTAGTCGTAAAGTAACGTCCACGTTGTATTATTGTATACTGTACGTTAAATTTCGGAGCCTATGGACTATAGCAAAGGCAACTAATACCTGCATCAACCCGCATACCTATACAACATCATATAATAGTATAACGAGCGAAGATAGCGTCACAACGCTATCCACATTCACTCCACCTAAACAATCATATCTCTTAGCCACAACAACCATAAGAATCTAAACCAACGCAACGTAAAGCCAAAGCCAGACCAAGCTGACTTTGGATATTTTGTCAGTTAGTTAGTTGGTAAAGTAATGTAAGCTAAGGTAAGTTAGATCTCCCCATGTACCTCTGATTCGCCTTAACCAAATGAAAACAGGTAGAAAAATGGCCTTGGTTGACTCAACCTGAATGAGAAGTAGAAGCGAGTGAGTGAGTGAGTGAGAGAGAGAGAGAAAGAAAGAGTGGGGGGGATTTTCGACCTAAGGCAAACACCGTCTGTTCTTTTCCATCCACCTAGTCTATACATACCTATTTCTCTGTATAAGTAAAATACCAGTACGCAACTAAACCTACTATGACCGTGTGGATCCAGTAGATCTATCCATTCCATACAGATTGCCATCATCCACTCTGACTCTTATAATATTTCGTTTTCTTTTTTATTTCTCAACACAACTATAAGCGCAACGGCTACCATAGATCAGGTTGCTTGTAATAAACTTCCAGCCACTCTAACTCAACCACCACAAGCACCAGAACCAGAACATGAGCCAGCACCACGCCACAACCAACCATCATCAGAAAATCAGAAGATCGAGAAGAGGAGCCTCACCAAAGAGACTTAGTGCTATGGTTGGTGATGGCATCATGTAGTAGGAAAAGGAATAGTAGTAGTAGTAATAGTGGCGCTGGAAAGGACAAAAAATACCCAAGCCAAGCCAAGCAAAACCATCACAATCTTCTTGCGTACTATTCAATTATTTAATATTTTCTACATGTATCTTATCAACTACATGGTAACTGGCAAACCGAATCCAAAGTCAAAACAAAATCCTAAACTAAAGGCAAGACCAAGAGTATAGGTAGGTATCTACTACCTGTCCAATACAAGTCTCACGGACGCACAGCCCCCCTCCCCTCACACACACATAGACACTACATTTGCTCAGCACAGCGAAACGCTGTGATTCTCCTACATAACTTTTACTCCATGCGTAAATCGAAAATGTAATACGTAAATCCAACGGCATATTAACAAAAATAACACTACAATAACATACCTCCAAGTTCCAAGTACAGAATGCAATACACTCAGCTACCCTTACAGCAATAAACAACCAACTAAGGACAACTGGTTGGACAAATACCTACAAATACGTCAAGGACCCAACTCAACATCAACTTGAGCATCTACATCCACATCTACGAAAGCAATCCAAAGCAAACCAATAGCCTTCCCTTCCCGCCCAAAATCTCTTGGCTACATGCACCTTCTCACAAAGTCAGAGCCAAAGCCAAAGTAAAGGTTACATGTAGTCATTGAGAATATGTTGATTTTAGCATTTACATTCCAAACATTTTAGACTTACAAATTACTCAGCTGACTTACATTTACCAATATACTACGACTATACATCACATTCCGTTCAAACTCCTTTACCAACCACCATCACTCAACTCATTATCAACTCACAACAAAATATGTATATTATAAATACAAATCCAATTCCGAATATATTGATATTCATGACCCACTCGTGACGGGCAGCCAAACCATGTTGTTATTCGTCCCGAGAACACAACAAGGAATATCCGGCGTGTGACGTTGCGATTCGGACTTCTTTAGATGAGTATGGATCTAGTCATGGCTCTAATTTAGCACGCACTAGAAACCCACGCACCTTCAGAAATCATCATCGATGACACACTGCCCCGTCCAGTCTTCTTTCGTTCTTCGTACAACATCAGTATGTTGAACTAAACAACATCTCGTTGCTCACAATAGTTCTCCTGCTTCACAAAAAATTGCTTCTCGTCTCATCTTCCTATTGATCTCCTCTGCTGATTTCCATTCCAATCCAAATCCAGAAACTATCGAAGAAAGTTGCAATTTTTCTTGAATGTTGTACTGGCTAAAGATGAATTTTGAAATCAATCAATTGATGAGTGTGGATCTAGTCACACGATTAAATTACAATGCTCACTAGATCTTCACCCATCAATCGAAAGAATCTTTGGTATCAGTACAACGTCTTAAGAGGCAGTAGTCTTCCTCCGGTTCCTCGACGTCTTCTTCCCGCTCAAGTATCAGAACCAGGATTATATAGGGACGCTACCGCTAACGCGGTACTTGCCGCCATAAACTCCGGCTTATCTTGATTTCTAATAAATGCTGCTTTGCGCGAACACAATTTTAAAAATAAAAAAATAATTCTAGTAATCGTTATCCTATCAGTAACAGTAACAGTAACAAAAATAAAACTTGGAAAAATAGAAATAAATCTACGAGAAACTGGAACAAAATTGAGTACAACTCAAACTTTGCAACAGAACTGTGATACTCGCTTTGCCGCCATGAACACTGTGAACGAAATGAATGGGATGCAGGAATGTAAGGAAGGAGCAAAAGACTGAGAACTTGAGAGGCTGATGTCAGTACAAAGATTCCGTTTGGTCGCGTCCCGTTCTTATACACTCATTATTAGGAAGCCTCCCTTTGGACGAGATTTTTCCAGGAACCCAATAAGACCTTTTCTTCTTTCTCATCTATCCAGTCAGTCAGCCATCCAACCAACCAACAACCAACCATCCCTTAAGCCAGGTGCGAGAGAGAGAGAGAAAGAGAGAGAGAGAGAGAGTGAGAGAGCAAGAGAGAGAGAGACCAAGTACAATTAGACTCAAAAGGAAGGAAGGACACCCTAGAAAAGTGTTCAATTCAACCTGGACCATAGGTACACGAATCAACATCCACCACCACCAAGTATCAGTACCAGGACCAGTACCAATCTTCAGGCCTAAAGTCCAAAACACAAAATCCCAGCTTCATCTGTCTATATATACCTACATACAAAGGATCATCATCTTTCTATAGACACGCAACAACCGCCAAGTCTTTCATCCTTCATTAGTCCAAGCTATGTATGCACGCATACCCAGCTACATACCTATATGTCTTCCCTTCCTTCCTTGACGAAAACCCGCCGAAGGTAAGTAGACAGGAGGAGGAGGTAAGGTATGATAGTCAGATAGCGATTGCGATAGAGGCTGAGGAAGACACAGACAGGCAGAACGACAGATAGAATAGAAAAGGTAGGTACTTCGAACATTGAACCGGCTAACCGACCAAAACTCTTAACCAAAACCAAAAGTACTTGCCTAACTTTACATTTCACGTATTTCCTATAGAATTTCAACTTTTAAGTCTTTCGTCTTCCCATCCACAGCCAGTCCAAATATCCAAATATTCACCCCTCACGTCACCAATAACAGATCCATCCAAACTTCCATGTACCAAATACATATCCACTATACACTTCTTCCCTTCCCTTTCCTACCCTACCCATTCCTGCTCCCTTACCTTAAACAATAGAAGCGAACATAACAGAGATGAGGATGAGAACAACTACCAAGCAGTTGTTGGCTCAACTTAAAAATCCTACCCGGACCAGAAATGAAAAGAAGAAAAGAAGAGAAGAAGAGCAGCAGCAGCAGATGGATCCTTATACCGACATAGACACTATGTATCTATCTATATGTACCCTAAGATTACCTCAAAAACACGAATACGAAAGAAAAGGTAGGTAAAGAAAAGAAGGACGGAGGGACTGGATGGGACGATCACGGGATCAGGGCATGAATGCGTATTTTAACCTAACCTACTCTCACGACTACCTTTACAGTGATGCACGTCAACTGTACATATACGTATTGATACATACATGTAGGTACGTAGGTACTTTAATCATTCAAGGGACAGACAAAAAGGAAAAGGATCGACTCCACTACCAAATATTTCTTAAAAGAAGGCTCCCTACTTTTCAATTTCTCTGTCTCCACCTTTACTTAAACAAGTTGAACTTGACTGCATGTCTGTGTGTGTACACGGCATCCCGAATCCCACAGAAACAGACTCAACGGTCTCTGTCTTCCTCTCAACTCCACAGCTCTGGACCCAAGAACAACAAAAGAGATTGATTAGGGGGAGAAGAAACACAAGGGACAAGGAACCAGAACGAGATCCAGCTCCACAGCCAAGCCAGGCAAGGAAGGGTCTACATCCAGACTATGAAAAGATTTTCTCCTCTCACATCTTTACATACCATCAGCATCTCGAGCTCTTCCTCAACCATTCCCACATTCACTTACTTCCCTAAACGGCTAAACGTTTTCAAATACAACCATCATCCGTAGATACATACTCATATAAACATACCCGTATATACACCTAATACACTACGAAACGAGTAACGGTCACTTTTTGTCCCTGCACACTGACTGTGATTTTTGGCGGGATGTTCGCCGCTTGAGTAGCGAGCGTCATGTTTATCGCAACTCCAATCTCCTCGCATCCGATCCATGCGATGTCAACTATCCTCCAGACGCTGATCCCGATCCCGATTCTGATCCTAATCGCTTTTATATTACCCACATACATTTCCTTTCTGAATAATTCGGTTCTCGGCCCTTCACACATTCCACAATCCAGAAGCCAACTAACAACCTCCGATGCACTCCGTACACACACGCTACATATGTAATTGTCCTCTAATCTCTTATCATTTCTTGCTCGACCATTCTACAATTACAATTTTTACCATTCCAACACGAGAGTAATGAGAATCATAGCAGAAATCTCGATCTCGGTGTGTGCCTGTGTAAAACTTCAATTACGATTCAAGTCGCTTCATCTCCAGTTGTCGTCCGTTTACTAGTTTACTACTTACCACACCACACCACACTCTCACAATCACATCACAATCTAACTGCCTACCTATATAGAATTACAATGTCACCTCAGGAGAATAATCTGACTAGTAAAGTTTTAGCATGACTTAGCTCAGCGCCTTTGCTATTATTTCTATTCCTATTCTCGTCTCTCGTCGTCACAGCAGCATGAAAACAAAAATTCTTTTTTTTAACTTGTCATTCCTGCATCTGCCTGCCTGCATGCACAAAGTCTGACAACAGAAACAGCCAAAGCAGCACCAGCAGCACTTTCAACAGAACAGAGTTAAGAGAACAAGAAAACCGCCTCGTAAGTAAACGTAAACGCCAAGGTTATTAGCTTTTAAGCTTTCCTAAACCAATCCTATTCTAAATAATCATATACAAAAGAAGCTTTTATACTTTCAGTCGAAAGGTGCAAATAATCCTAATCTTGTGTATAGCTACCCCCAGAAAGAACACAGACAGTACAAACGCTGTCACACTTTATACTCCAAAAGACTCACGTTCGAAAACTACAAATCCAACGTCTCAACTATTACGCAAAAACTTCAAATTTATCGTTATCCGAATTCAAATCTCACACAATCAAATGGAAATGTGATACACGAAAAAAATAAACATACATATATATATAACACATGGTAAACCCCTAGCCCGTGGGTATTGCAATCAATCTACCTATAATTATACTCCTACCGATACGGTAAATACTAAAACAACCAAACAATGTATACCATTCAGATTTGTCACTCTCGATTTTAGAATAACTCATGTGAGCAAGAGTAAGATTGAACTGCACTACTTTGCTCCACAGCTAAGTTAAATCAGGATTAGAATTACAATCAGAATTAGAATAAAGACGATAAGAAAAGGAGAGCAAGTCCATAACTGATGGGTGGTAGAGGTATTGATAATTGTAAAAGCATTTATTGTACATGCTCTAAACTTCAGTAGTGTTCTCCTACTCTTGCTTTTGGTCTTGGATTGGCTTGCCTTGCCTGCATCTGGTTCGTAAGTAGAAACTAAACTCCAGTTGAACAATGCAAATTGAATTGAAGTGAATTGAAAGGCACGCACAAAGATCAAAGAATTCAAGTAAAAGGGCCAGTCAACAATCGAGCAAGACATTCTCTTTTTTCTTGATCCACACAACAGAATGCAAGCGTAGTACAAGACACATTAGCAGAAACAGAATCAAACCTAGACACAGAGAAATCAAAGGGCGATGATACAATGCGGAAAGAATGCGAATAAATAATAGATATTACGTATTCACTATCTATCCCTATGTTACCATACAATCACAAAAAACAATGTTCAATCTACCAGCGACAATATATACATCTAGCTCAAAAATTCAAGACATTCATTTCAACTTGGAATTCGAACATTGTCCACGTCCGTCCATATCCTGTGAGGACAGAGCCGACGACTAATCGCCAAAGATGACGACGACGACGACGACGACCTACCTATGGTGACGGTGACGGTGCCGATGACGATGCTGGTACAAATGCTGTGCTTGCTATATATGATGCTTCATCTATAATTTGTCCGTGCACACAATTTATTAGTTTTTTTTCTCATCGAATTCTTGGTCTTACGCATTCACAAATTAAACTGAATCGCGTAATCACAGCACCGCCTCTGTCTAGCCTCTGCACAAAATGCGTATAATTATATACCTAAGTAGGAAAACTATCAAGAAGGAAGGTACGCAGAGCAGGAACAATAGTGTGCTTTTCGCTTCTTTCCTCCTTCGTGCCTCTAACCCAGCTCAACTCCACAAAATCCCCTACGCATAAAATATTACTGCAGAAATACACACGAGCAATATTCCGTAGACAGAGAAGACAGTGAACAATCCAACAGCAATAGAGCAGAAACATGCATTCGTTTATAGTTAAGACTTTCGAGTAGGTATTGGCTTGACTTGACTTTGGTATGTAGACTAGTATTTAAATTCCTTCCTAGGTTTGTTCGTTGCCTTCGCCTTGGCATTGGTTTTGCCTTGTTCGAAGCCTTATTCACTCGACTCTCGCTGGAAAGTGGAAAGACAGCAATATGTATAGGAAAGAAGCTGAGGAACCCAAACCCACGCCAACCTTGAATCTTCAATTCCTCATCCACGCCTCCACACACTAACAATGAAGTCCAAGAGACCAACCAAATGAACAGTGAATAGCATGGCTGGACTTGAACCAACGCAGTCTATCCAACACTTCTTTATAATATGCCTACCTCGTATAACCGCCCGGACTTCTAGTAGTACACACACACACGTAGACACAGAGCACATTAAGGATTACAGTACACACTACACTGCTGGGGATGAATACAGTACACAGCATAGATCCGTCGACTATGTAATCAGTTTCTATAACTTTTCCTCTTTTCTGTTCCTTCCATGCCATGCCATGCCATTCCAAACTTCCATCTCTATCCATAGCCATGTACCTCACAATTTTATCTTCAACAATGGATATTTTAACTTTCAACAGAGAACAGTATGTACCATAACCATAACATGTAAAGCCACGGCAGGCTAGACTAGGCTAGGCCAGGCCAGACCAGAACACAGTCAAACCAAAAAGGTATTTTTCTAATAAGCATTATACCCTTCGCTCCCTTTCCCTTCAGTCAATGATTATTTCATTCTACATTATATAGGGATGGCACTACAATATTATGGCCTAATACCCCAGCCCCAGTAAAATCATCGTCTTAGGTATACAAGTAGCAACCAACTGAACCAACCGACTTGAACTTTTAACTATTAATAAAATGCGTATATCCATCCCTATCATTTATCTGGTTCTGGTAACTCTGCCTTTACTTTACTTGGCTTCTTAGTTCTTCTTCCT
Source organism: Ptenothrix huangshanensis (assembly GCA_036851915.1). NCBI lineage: Eukaryota > Metazoa > Arthropoda > Collembola > Symphypleona > Dicyrtomidae > Ptenothrix > Ptenothrix huangshanensis. Next base: position 22,716 of record JAAXYX010000365.1, read on the forward strand.
TCTCTCTCACTCACTCACTTCTCTTTCAGCGTAAAATTCCAGTATACTTGCTGTCGTTTTTCCCTCGCCAATCCACATCCACACCGAAAGGGACAAACTACAAAATGTACACAATCACCACGCTCACTTCCAAGGTACATACCGGCACGATGGTGAAGCCCCGGCTACATTACAGAATACCTTCCCACTGTTCCAGTCCACATTTACAGAAAATTCAACGATCAAGACGCGTCTTATTTACTACCCAAAGATGCCTCCGGAGCCCGCCAGACTTTCCAAACTTTACACACTTATAATTTGATACACACATAATTCACGCACTCTCACTCGAAAGCTGAACTGCCTCACTTCCCTCACTCTTCTGGCAATGACTCCGACGCTGACTCCGACTGACAAGAGTCCCAGGGTCTAGGCAACCGGAATCTAATTTACCACATGAATATTATCATTCCTCCTACAGAAAGCTAATAATCTGGAATCTGGACGAACGAAATCAGCATCAAATCAAAACCAAACCATCCCACAACAAAAACCCTATCCTGCAATCCGAATAGATGTTTTCTTTTTTTGTATCCCAATGAACTTGTATAAAGTATGGAGCACAATGACAAATGCTGATGGGAATCACAGATAAATATAGACCTGGAATCTATATTATCCTCGGATATGCTTGTAAAGGTAATAAATGTGTATATGTGTAACTCGACACAATGTCTCTACCAAGGTATAGGTATGATCCGTTCGTATATAAATTATAATATAATTCACCCAACAGATAGACTAAACATTTTTATATGAAGCACTGATTGCGATATGCTATGTCTCCTCAACTTCAAATTCAACTTCACTCGCTTAAAATTCGATTCCAACTGATTTGATCTGATGATGATTGAAAAACAACAACCGACAAATTCCTGTCTTTAATAGTGTCAATGATCCGACTTTGTTTTCCAAGCTCTATAATATTGTGGTGCTGGTAACAAAACGCAATGCAACGCAACTCACACAGATTCCTCGCTCGACTACGATTCTACAACTACCTCGAACCATAACTGTTTCATGCTGTTCATCATCATCTATGACGACACACTGGGACAGGGACTACATACACTGCAGGCAGTTCGACAGTACCATGCTCAGTTCTACACACCGCGTTTTGCAGTTAAAGCTCTTCTCTACCCAGTCTATGTAACTATTCAGGATTTCGCTGTTCCTGGAACATACACTCATCATCCCATACAATTATTGTCTACTGTACTACCCCTGACAATAACCAAGGGAATCATCAAAGCTAACATACAAACTTTATATCTTTCGGTGCTTCTGGTTCTCATTCTGCTCCACATTACGAATTACCAAATAGACTAAATATATACCTACCTATGCTTGTGCAAGTATACATAATTACACACGATAATTGCCTATATATAACACTGGTGAGAATGATCAAGAGTCAGGAGAACAACAGGAGGAGAAGCATAAACTAGGTAATGGGAATATGATACGAATAGACTCACTATGTGAACTACCAACAACGAAAACCCTCTCCTACACTCAAGAACCAAGTCCACAAGTCTACCTCCAACCGGTGCATCTTCATTATAATTATGTACCTAGATAGTTGAGATAGATACTGTTCCGTGATTCAGTTTCAACTCCAACTTCAACCTACACGTATATCTACCATTCCATGTAGCAAATCTAAATTACAATAATAGTGTCAATAACATCATGTATTTACCGCTAAAGCTATTTCAGTCGAACACAATACTTGTAAAACAAAACAAACATTTTATGACTTGACTTCCCTGCATATTTCACACAGTACTCTACAATAATCATCAGTCATAGTCACAGAGCCTCCATCGAATAAAATATTCCAACTTCTATGCTACACTTGCACAAATTCTCAACACATACATATATACATACATACACCCAACCAAGTCCAATCACTACATACTTAACAAACGCTTCACATGAGCACAAATCCCATTAACAATAATTAGGCAGTAATTAAATATTGCTTCATTGTTAAGCAATTTTAATCTACAGGATAATACGTCACGTTAGTTTTCTTCCAAGAAAACAAAACTATATAATATATCGATAAAGGCCCTCAATTTCTCCAGAGGATGTAATCCTACAGATAGTAAATGCAATTCAAATTCAATACAGATAAGCAAACTGACAAAATGCCAACAGTCAAGATTCTAGCAAAGGTCTAACGACACCATCATGCTCAACAATTCTGCTGAATGAAACCGTCCTTACCCTCTTTGTATTTTCATATCTATTTCTCCAAAACACAGATGGTAGCTCGTTTTCAATGTATAACCTGATTACGACAGCATATGAGCTGCTCTTGTACGGGCAAAACCACTTGTTCGCCGTTTAGTCGTCTACCTTCTAATCCCAGATAGGAATGTATGAAGACGTTCTAGCGTATGACAGAGGACATAACATAACACAACACATTGTAAGTGTCTCCCCAATGACAACGACTCATTTTGATCCGTTACTAAGAAAGTGATCAATAGACATTCAGCTCCAGATCAACTCTAGCAATATTCTAGAATCAACTGCATGCAAGTAGATATACATGCAACCTATGACAATGTGCATGAATGCTCTCCCTCAAGATCTATCGCACGAGAGTTTGCTCAACTCATTGACACTAACTCACCAACCATCTTTATAATGATTACTAAGTACTAACACTAACCTATGCAAACTTTAAAGTCCGTAACCTCGACTTTTAACTTGTGACTCTTGATGATGACACTGTACTGTGCTGCAATCCACTGTTGAGGTGCTCCTAAATAAACATAGCAACCACCAGCATCATCAGATGCGTAACCCAAGAGCCCTTTTCCTTTCTCAATGCAGTTGCTATTATAAATTAGCATCTGCATCTCTAATCCACAGTTACTAGTGCCTAGTCAACAGTCCCATCTCCCATTCTTCCTAAACTATTGCTTGCAATTGCATCCCTATTTGAATTTGCTATCCATCCTTCTAGTAGGCACTATAATGGTAAAATATACATATTCCAACCACTATGTAATGGTCAATCCATATCCCAACTCAAAGCTATCATAGTTTTATCACTATTTACCAACCGACATAAGTAGGTAAATAAAGATCAAATGCATCATAATCATAATCACATTACAGAAAAGCGTACTGAATCACACGTTCTTATTCAAGAACATGTGTAAAAATCCTCCTCAATATTTTTCCTATTAAACTAAGTTTCCCTTCCAACAACCGTCAGTCCTTGTTCCACCAACACCAACCAGACATGCCTTTTCCATACCTACCTACCTCCAAATCTTTCAGTATAAACGTACATTTTCTTCTCATTCTGATAACACTATCCTTCCCAAATTCAAAGGCAACAGTCGAAGTGGAAGTCGTGCCGCAAGCTATACATAATGACATCACATGTACAGTACAAATGTACGTTCCATTTGATGTAAAACACCATGTGCAATTATATATAGGTGTATAATTATATAGACACGGAAAAATCTGCACATATCATCTCCTTTACCCTTACAATTAGGCAATATTTATACTTGAGCATAATTTATACGATACTGAATTGAACAACTGAACATGTGAGAGTAAATGAAATATGTACTGAATTTGTGAAACAAGAGAACAAGAATATTAAAATGCATATAAAATATAAGATATTTGTACATATACTTCATCTCTATATACCCAGTTGAGTCAGACTGTGGCTATGACTATGACTATGATGATACTGATTTGACTTCTTCCCAACTTCTGCGGTGCTTGTCTGGAGGAAAAAAGAACCTGTTGCTTCCAGTGATCCAGTGATGTATGTTAAACAATATGATAAGTTTTTTTTTACCCACGACCAAGACACTGCCTCACTATGGTCTATTCTACTCTACTCACACATTATAGTTCATGATCATGTTCATATTCATATCCCAGCATAGATAGTGTGCATAGGTATACATGTAGAAACAAGGACTAACTTACCTACACACAATCCAAATGTGATCCAACATCGTACAGATGTTTCTACAATACAAATTCCACTTCCCTAATTGAAGTAACCAATACTTTGTCATAATTATTATAATACGCTCACTTCTACACTACTACACTGTACTACATGCACATGGACACATGAGAAATTCCAATACAATATCTACGATTCACTCATTTGCCTTATCTAAAATGCTCCTCACTACTCTTGCCTTTGCCTCTCTTTCAATAATTATATGATGACTAACAACATGAGTGTATGAAACACACACACTTCACAGAACGAGAGAGGGAGAGAGAGAGAATGAATACATTCACTTTACTCCCAAGTCCAACACTCTCAAGACCAACTAAAGAAACTAAAGTTTTTTCTTATATAATAGAATACGTTTTGAAATATTTATTATCCACACTACATACAACCCTGAGTGAATGGAGCATTAAAAAAATGAAAACTGCCAACTACTACTAACTGCTAACAAAGTATCCAAGTATCTCGCTTTATCTCTCTCTCTCTCTCTCCGTCTCTACGTGGATTGTATAGAATATGGAAAACTGATTGATTAACAACTACCAAACTAACTACACAAACTGCGCTTAAATGTTCTGAAGAAAATCACAACAAAAACAACTACCCAAGTCGAAATTAAGAGTGGAATAGATATATACGAAAAAAAAGAAACATTCTATATTCAATATTAAAGTCAGCTCAATATACATTAACTGCAAAATATACAGGAAGCAGAAGCTAAAAAAGCAAAAGCCGAGCACTACTTAACCATTCTCTTGGTTCAATTCTGATCCAACAAATTTTCACCACTAAATCATTTTATTTTCAGTTAATGTAATCGTATCGTATCGTAATCACACCACTGCCAGAGTCAACCGATATCCACCAAGATATAGAACAAACAACTAGCAACTTAATGACTTTTTCCGAACAAATTACACAATGCGTTCTACATATTATAATCGTAATGAAATTCAACAATACAAAAGATAACTTGCGTATATCTATAGCTAAATATATAATTACACATTTATGATACTATATGTACGTATGTACCCACCTAAAGGCAAAAGTCTTAACTCTCTCGTCACCAGACATTTCATTTTTACGTTTTATCTCCTCAACTCAACAGCGTTAGTTTAACATTCCAACAAAAGCTCACGACCACGATCACGTCGATGACGACTCACTAAACTAAACGAAACGAAACCAACGAAAGCCAAGAACAAAGAAAAACGGTATACATGAAGCCTCTCACCAATTCCAACTCTCGTCGTCTGCCTCTATGCAGATAAGATGAAGTAGGTATACAGAATCTAGGTAGGTAGGTAGGTAGTCAAATGACAGCAACATATTCTCCTTGTCTTCCCACGACCACCACACTTGATAATTGTATCATAATTTGAGTAGTAGAGTAGAGAAAACCGAAAACGATTCGAGATCCAAATCACGATAGAACCATATAAGATTATTATGTATATAGTAATTATACAGACAGTGTGAACGAACAGGAATTTTTCATTGAAAAAATTCGAAAATCAAATTGAATCCGCAATGCGCTGAGCTGACAGGTACATGTTCAAGTCAAGAAGTTTTAGCTTTAGCTTTAGTAGAGATACTTAGAGGTAGAAATGAAATTTGAGGGATTTCAAGATTTTAACAGACAAACCTAGAGATGGATGGATACAGTGGTATGTAGTAGTAGTACTAGTAGTATGTAACAACAGCAGTAGTAGTAGTGGTAGCAGTAGTAGCGATAATGCAGGTAACAAATATAACAAATTTTCAAAATTTCACTTACAAATCAATTTACATGAACCAATGAACGAATGTTGTCGACAACTAATACTGTACTGTATCAACTATGATTTAATTTCTATCACACCAAGACCAGACTTGAGAGTCAACTCCTTCCTTTCTTTTTGAGTTTCTGACTGACTGAGTGAAGACGATTGAAAAATCTCTTTCTTGGTTTGGTTATTCTGAGTTGTGCTCTTGCTGTTGGCTTTCGGGCTGACGTGAGCTCCACGAACAAACTGTTAGCTTGCAATGCTAGTAGATACTCATGTAGGTATCTTCGCGTAATGATGTATACGTATCTCTCCAACGTTGGTCTGTCTGTCTGTCTCTCTCTCTCTCTTAAATGCTGGTCGTCGTTTTCGTACAAGAAGGTGCAATAAAAAGGTGATCGTTCGTTCGTTTTCAGAGTTTCACGACAGACAATAATCCAAGTAAGTCCTTCCAAGATGCTTCCCAGGCATTAACTCCTCTATATCTACTCACTGACGCTCTCATCCCAGGTAAGAAAAGGACTTTTTTGTGTGCCATTGTACCTTTCTTCTCTCACTCAGACTTTTTACAATCTCCCCTTCCATGACTACTTCAATACTTCGTATGTTCTTGGCTTTGGCTTGCTTCGCTCGCTGTACACAATCATATACTTGTACTCAGTGTATATTTTATATATTTATATTACATTATGCCTACATCACCAATGACGACGATGACGACGATCAACGATGAGAGTGAGGCAACAATTAAGCCGACCCCCATCTTCTCTCACTCTCTATCTCTCTAGCACGTCGAATACATACCCACAGCCTCCTATAAACATAGACACCGATGCGATGGTCTGAAAGCAACAATATAGCAGAGCAAACCCAGTCTTCTCGTCATCACAAGTCACATTGTAGCAGGAGCAGCCGTGTAGTCGTAGTCAGAAAGTCTCTCATATCTTCGCCACCATAATATATATAATATTATATAAAATAATATACATTACTAAGACTAACGCAACGCCACCAAGACCAGCGTCTCTCCTCTCTACAATGCCTCTGACTGTCTCTCTAGCTCTGGCTGGATTACACGTTCAATACTCAATCTCAATACAATACAAAATACAATACACTCACGTACAACGTTGCACAGAGACAGACAGACGGATACTTTTATATTTATATTCTATATCTATGTATAATTATATATATATATATATATGCTGATATTCAACAGAGATAGACTGATAGACACACTCACGCTTAAAACTCTAACTCTAACTAATCTAACTCCAACCATCACCACCACCACTGCCAACCATCAACCAGGTACTTTTTGACTTTTTCAACAATCTTAACTTCTTCTTATATAGGCTAACCAAAACCAACCAACGCTCTCTCAACTATGCAGAATATGATGATGATGATGCAGCAGTGTACCTACATAGGTTCTCTATATATGTGTAAATATGTTCACTTGTGGTTCCAATCCAATCCAATCTCCACCAAAGAAACACCAAGAAGGAAGAAAGAAAGACACAGAATGAATGCCCTGAGGCTATAATCTCTTTCGCTCAGACGTACAGACACACTTTGACTTTACTCTCCTTCTTTGTACTCAATACTGACGAATAAGATGTGAAAAATCCAAGCCAGACCTACCAAAGCAAATGTAAGTAATGTAGTGTAATACAATGCTATGCAAGGCAATGCCATGCAAAGCAAAGCAGACTGACTAGTGAGCAGACAGAGCCCAGTATATAATTCCAATCCTACAAAAATACTGCTTGCTCCTTCTTCTCTCCTACTACACGTCCAATGCCTCACATTATCTACCACCACCACTTTACTCCACACAAGTACAAGTACAAGGCAAGGCAAAAGACAAGGCAAGTAGGCAAGGCACAGCAGAGGGAGAATCATCACACAATTCAACAGACAGTGGAACTCTTGGAAGCTCAAGCATTTCGTATTCGTATTCCGCCTCAGCTTTGACCACGGCTTCGGTGTTCGCTCATCTCATTCAATGATTCAATGATAGTGCAATTCTTCTTGTATTATTTGCATACTTACTTGGTTGACCAACAACGTCTGGGATCCTCGTTCCGTCTGTGCAATCAAATTCTACCGGCTAGCCATACCAGACATACGGACAAACAGGGCAGGCCAGGCCACTACAGCCAGTACATCATCCATGCCACATACTTTGTGAATCTACACATCAAATTATGAAATATGATCCTACATATTATCCTCACAGATTGTCAAAGTCAAATAGTACCAGTGAGTATAGCAGCAAAGCAACTATTGCAGATTACACTACACAGATCGTTCTTAAGCTTGGCGCTGGCACTAGCTCTTACTACTGTCTACAGTAACTGTTGAGTAGAGTCCGGAGTGCAGTACCCACCACTACCACTATACACACTTCCAATAAACACAAACACAGCAGTTCACAGCACTACCACCACCTATAAAATATCCACTAATAACCAATATATAATAATCCATTTCATTTTTCCCCTACGAATACTAATGGACTAATATACTAATCATTTCATTCCTTCCGTTATATAGGTATTTGTTCCCTATTCCAGTTCAATGCAATGTAAGTAGTTACCATGCACAACACAACACAAAATAGCACAAGAGCACACGTAAAAATTCCCTTCCCATGCACTACCTATGGGTAGACGTAGACACATATAGTATCAACTTGGACTTGCATTCTCTATTCTAATCGTAAATGGAAATGGATTTCGATATGGGAAACAAAAAACAGTGAATACCAGATGAGAACTGAATGTACGAGAGCAATGTATGAAAATTACACAGCATCAATGTATCCCCAGCCCCTCATCTCATCTGCACACTGAATACTGCACAGTGTAGTACAACAAAGTGTATGGGATACATTATTTATATGCTTATATAATCTTATTAAATACAAATATACCTATAGATATTCTCATCATCTATACCGTACTCTGACTGAGGACACAGGCTTTTACTAACAAATATACGTTATACGAGAGTAAATTTCGAATTCCACCATGTCACTTACATGGACTAATGGAATATGAGCATGCTGTACAACTTTTAACATTCACCCTTTGCACAAAGTAGGTAGGTTGGATTTGGATTTGGATTTCGACTTGGTTTTGGTGTTGGTATTGGTAGGTACATGACACAAGGCATTCGGCTCACTAGTAGTACTTTACTTAGCGTTGGCTCTCTATCATATACACAAGAGTCAACTCCACAGATTGGAGACTGTGTTGCTCTTTTAAATCCTTCGCCTTCATCAGACACAGACTGAGACAGAGTACAGTCAAACTCAACTCGTGAAGTTGTGATGCCTTCATTCCTTGATGCTTGCTTAGTTTTACTTTCCCAATTCCATTCCCAATGAATGCCGAGTCTAGTAGTAAATGCAAAAGCAAAGCTAAGCAAGGCAAGAACATGAAAGTCTACTGTCGCTGTCTACAAAACCAATCTTTCTATCCATCCATCCAACCAACCAGTCATCCATCCTTTTTTACAAACTCCTGTCATACCATCACCATCGCATCCTATGCACGCATTAAAATCCACTGGATTCTCGTCTGGCACTGCCTCTGGATTACCATCACCATCTTCATCCATAGAACAGCATGCTTTAGCCATGTTCCATGTTCAAAAAACCTACCCCACACCTAAAAACTAAAACTACTACTCCTACTACACACATCATACCCAGATATCTCTATATTTTTACAATGCACCGCAGCATAACTACATACAGTCATGCATTCTGCTGGTGATCATTATATTCTCTCTCTACTTTCCTGGTTCTCATCTTGCATGGAGTTAACAGTCAACTTGACTTGGTTAAATCAAATCAGCTCCAGAGTGAATACCATAAGCATAACATGGCATGGCTTGGCATGACATGGCCATGGTCACGACCATACAGAACAGGCAGCCAAGCTAAGTCAAATCAAGTCGAGTATACAAAATACTGAAATACTCAAAGTGCCTCAAAGATGCACCCAGCAGTAATTATACATGCAGTTAGAGTACAACTAAAATACATACATGAACAAGGAAAAGTCACAGATATTTTCTGCATCTTGAATTTTGGAAAAGAATGAAATGAGTTCTCTCTCCCTTCACTTCACTCCATACTTACATTTTTCAGCTCTCCGCAATTGAACGGAGTTGAAACTTTTCCGTGGCTCTCAATCAACATCTCCTTCACTCTACTACCCGCTGATCTACTCCACTCTGCTTGTCCCGCTCCGTTCCGTTCCGGCCTGTCCTGTCTCTTGTCTCCTATTTTACTCCCCTCGCCTTCTAGATTCCAGTTGCTGGTCTGTCAAAAATTCCTCCATATACCTAACCTAACCCTCTTAATCTTTTTCCGTTGAGATTCGTCTAAATACCCATAGTATAGCCTAAACCAGTAACAACATCACACAAATATCCTGCATCCTCCAGTAATGTTCATGTTCACGTTCATCGTAATAGTAGAAAATAGACTGTGAGAGTGGAAGTTGTAACACGCAAAGACGCAAACCAAAGGGATTCGAATTCAACAACTGCAACCCCTTTTTTCTCTCTCTCACACAAACTCACTCACACCGCACAAGCACAACATTACATTCAGCAATGGAGTACAACACAAGCACAGAGATACATACCGTCTCACAAATGAATGCTAAGAACCAAAACGAACCCAGTCTACGCCCAACCTACAAATATAAACTACATACAACTACAAACTACAAACAAGGGTTGTTCAAACAGTGTGTGTGTATGTGTGGAATGGAAGCATATTGTCGTTATAGGTGCATATAGTCGTGCGAAACTGGCAATTCCGCTCTCATCGTCAAGTCAAGTTAAGTCAAGTCAGTCGGAGTCTCAACGACAACGAAAACGACAACGACGGCTTAACTTCCATGTTATCTCTATTTCTTTCTCTCCCAGCCCATGAGAGTTCCCACTTGCATTCTATATACTTGTTTCTTAGTTAGTTGTTTGTTAGTTAGCTCCCAACGCCAAACGGCCAACGACATCTAATTCGAATATGTCTTTCGTCTTTCCCATCACACCACAATCCACAATACCCATATCTGACTCTGACATCAGTCACAATCGTTAAAAACTTAATGACACACCTTTAACAGCTAATATGAAACCAATCCATAATCTATATGCCAACTATCAGGTTTCCAATTCAATCTTGATTGCTGATGCAACCAATGAGGTAATATTCTATATCTATCCATTCCGACTCCGATTCCGACCTCTCAACCATTAACAATTACAATTGCCAACACCATCATTTACATACCCACATAATTACATCGAATTCAAATACATAATTCCACGCAGCAATGAGGACGAAGAGCCCCATTATTTCATTACTCCATTCATCGGTCCATTCCAGTCACAATTTTTGCTAGCTCGTCAGAAAAATGGTTATAGAATTTAAAAAAATTCAATTTCATCTTAATTGTAAATTGTATGCACTCATCAGATTATTCATTACTAGATCAAATGAAATCACCCTCACTACTTACACTGTACTAAAAGTATTAGTGAGGGCAGTAAGTCAGTATAAAGTTCATTTGGTGATTTGAGTTCAAGAGCCATGCTCCCAGTCAACTGTGAATCATCCTCACATCAACAACAACAACGCACACCATACGATCAGAATCAGACCTAAATTACCGTAAAATTGCTTAAGTACAAACATACACACACAAGTTTGACGTTGGTCCAAAAATTAATGCGTTTCCCGCTCGATCTTCTCGTTATTCTTAAGTCCCAAGTACCTACTTACACGCACGCAGCAATGCAAGCTGCAATGCATTGCACTACAACTCACTCTTGCCAACACCAACCAAAGAGTGATCAATGAAAGCATTACATTCAATCAATATCAATCTATGAATTGCCACTTTATTGACAGTCCAAATTTCCAAACTTATCTTCCCTAAATTGAAGCGATCTCGTGTCTGATAGACAATTAATTCCATGCGCCACTTGTACTTCATCTCTGTTCCATAGCGAAGGGTGTTTCTACATATTCTTCCTGCTGCCGCTCTTAAACGCTGCACGGAAGTGCTAAAATATGCACAAGCGTATCTAAAAATACCGACAAGATCAACATACTACTGCTACTACAACTACTACTCCTACTACTACTACGCATAAACTCAAGAAGTGTAGTGAAGCACACTTCATAGTATTAACTTCATATTAACAAAACGATGACGGATTTAAGAATTTAAGGGTCGGCAAAACCGTATTAAATCAAAACCAAATCTAAAAAAGGAAACTCGACACAGTCGGTTCAACGTTTAAGTATTCCATTTGTGCCTACCTATATATAATTACATACATAGATAAATAGGTACATAATGCATAATCCAGTAGACTAGAATACTAGAAGCCATATATACACAGAGTGGGTAAAGTTACATAGTACGTACACCTATATGTAGCTCACCACCAGACCACTATTCGAATTTCCCATTGTGTTCCTCTCCATGTTGTACATACGCCAGCATAAACCAAATTCGTTTTACTAGCTAGCTGCGAGACATGTTAGGTTACACCAAAGAATTGAGTATTTGAGATTTCCATTCAGTGCTGAAGTCGCTTTTGAATTACAATTATTATTTACTGCATAAAAGCTAAAACTGAGTCGTGATGGCAAAGCAAAGAACAGGACTTGCACTTAGACTAGATTGGTTATAATATATCTATATAATAAGTCTCCCCTCATCTGAATCTGCCACTCAAATTCAAAACTCACATGTCGCTAATTTAAGTTAATTGATATCATTGTGTAATAACAGGAGGGATCATCAATTTATGATGGTTACTTACGTTCAAGATCACTCATTCTCATCCATTGAACCCGTGATGGCGATCCTGGCGTACTTCCATGTACATGTCCATCGCAGCACATCTCATCATAAACTCGGAATCACAACAGAACAGTACAGTTCCAATAAAATACAAAACCAAATCCCCCTAACAAAGCAACAGCAACAGCCGTAACAGCATCAACGTCTGACGTCGGTTACTGGACTCAAATTCTGTGTAATTTTACTCTTGCATTTCCCATGGATTTTTGCTTATACATACCATACCTCTATATACTAGTGCTACGTCTAGAGTTCTAGAGATGCAAGCATCGAGGGAAGCTGAAAGTTTCAAATGTCGACAACGAGACTTTTCAAAGCCTCAAGTCTCGACCCAAGAGGTTGAGACCTACACCTCGTGCAAAAACGTGAGAAGTTATTTTTGGAGTTAGATTTAGGTAGCCGTAAATCGTTAAATGGAAATTCACACTTCAAATTTCAACTAGCGTCAATTTTCAAAATTTAAGCTATTAGCTTTTTATGTCTTTGTCATATTCGTAAATATTTTCAAAAATTCCGGAAAAAGAGTTCAATATAAAATTTTTAAAATAAGTACGTACTGCTAACTGCTAACAGCGTAATTTTTTGCCGATTTCTTAAATGATCGACCTTGGCCTTCAAGTATAAAAAATTCGAAATTTTTGGCTGCAGATTTTGGGACTCGAAACATTTTTCTCGAGACCGGCGATTTTCAAGACTTAAGGTTCGGTCTCGGGACTCGCATCTCTAGGGAAGCCTTTGTCTGAGGAAATTTCAATATGAACATATAATGATAGAAACATGTATGACCATGGCATTGCAGATCATCCCCATGATGATGATCAACTTTCCTCTTTGACCTGCCTTCGTCTAAAATAACACTAGGTCCTAACACTAACAACCAACTTCTAAATACCCAACAAGACTCATCCCACCCCTGTTTAGAGGAAAGGACAAGGATAGAAAGTAAAGCAGAGCAGAATCAAATACTAAACGAATGAAATCAAATCAATTCAATAAATGAAGACAAGACACCAGTTTAGAAGAGAACGAGAATACTTGCACTTGATATTCTAATATAGTTCTTTCAACTTGTCTCGAATTTCCAATTCAATTTCCACAAGTGGAATTCAAATGTCATGTCATGTCAGACCAATGTTTGACCGTTACATAATTTATACAACGCCGTCGATGACGAGTGCGATTGCTATTCCGATTACCAAATCACAATTCATACCAAAAGGTTAATATTTTCTTACTACTAGCATGCACAATTACTGATTTCATTTACATAACGACTCAACTAGTGTTTAACGTCTAACGTCAAAATTCCGCCTAGCACCACTCACACTACTTTGATCCTCAGAACTACTACCAATACTACTGGAAAATCCAGAAAAACATCTGGTACACTGACAAGGCTGGCTGGTAGTGGTAGTGCTAGCTAAGACTGTAGCTGGTAATACTGGTAACTAGTAGCTCTGGTACCCACAACATTACAAAGCCCAACGATCGTCATCGTCATCGTCACCGCCAACGTCCACATCCACACATATATTAAAATATAATTATATATAATATACGTGCATGAACCAACCTGAACATCCAATCCAGGTATATTATAATTGTAACCGTAATTATGTAGGTAGGTATGTATGCATTAAGCAAGATGGGTACTACTTTAATCTGGCCATGCCTTGTCTTGTGAATATACAGCTTTCAATGATTTATAATTTGCGACATAAAAATGCTTCACATTCCCGGATCTCTCACATGCATCGCGATCTCTTGCTTTCATAGCTCGAACAGTGAGTGTGGAGTGCAACTTAGGTAACCTCACAATCCTACCATGGGAATTGGAATTCAGCACTACTCTACTCAACAACACAGAACAGAGGAGAGAGACGAATGCGAGACAAGATTCGTACACTGTCTGTTCTAGAGTTCTATACCGTGATAGTGTAATAGTAATAGTGTGTGTCTCACTTCATCCAGCGCTCCCTTACTCAGCAAGAATTCCATTAGAATGATCCTCAACTGAACAACTAAAAGTGCATAGATATTTTCCGACGAAGCTGTGTACCTACCTATTTCTCCTTCTTCGAGGAAAGAGGTAGCATCATTCTGTTTCTGACTCTTCAATCTGAAGTAGACATGCACAGGAGGTAGTTGTAACATAACTTCCACTGCATTTCAGTAATGCAGTATTTCAGTTTCCCCTTCGTTTTACTCACGGAACAGCAACGGATACACGATCGTGAATGAATGCCTGCAAAGGTAGGTAGGTACCTAGGTACATTTCCCACCTTCGTTGAAGAAGCTATATAAACCACTTGTAATTTTCACTAGGGTCAACACCTGCCGCAGCTACAAGAATTTCGAGGAATTCTCCATTAATGTATTGTCATATCACACACTGCATTATTCGCATGGCTTTTGCTTTCAAGAGAAAAATTATTGGGACTGCTGTGTGTTATATCACCTATGTGAAAATGCCTATGGGTGGTATTACCACTTCAAAGACGGTATTTTGTAATTATGTACTCATTTCGCCTTGTTTTATATATCATGCTATGCCGTAGAATAGCATTGTACTGGTCGCTGGTTTTGCTTTGATGGGATACGGAACATGACATTAAAAATACCCAAAATACATAAATGCCTAAGCCTATGTACTACCGACCACTAGTACTGTATATGGCAAGTAACCGCTCATCTTCATCTCCCATCCCAAGCCCACAAAGAAGAAGAAGAAGAAAAAACTTGCAGGAACATAACGACAACGACTTCACATACCTGGGCTTATTGTATCATTGGCTAAGAATGAGATGAGCAACTGACAATAGCAAAAGATACGATTTTAACGGAACAAATTTCTCAAAGATCATCCTAACTGCCAACTTCAACTCTAACTCCTCCAGGCTCTTCCAAGTCCAGTCTCCTTTTTTCCAGTCATGCATCCCAATCCCAACCTCAACTGGCTTACTTACAACTACTGACAAACAAACTCCTCTCAAACATTCCCACATCACTGTGCTATGCTTATGTTATGCTTTACTATGCTATGTAGGACCAGATTACGAATCAGGACATACATACCTGAGACATTCATTCACCTTCCAATTCCAACCGACAAAATCATCACAGAAGAGAAATTCCAAAGTCATTGCATATTTTTCGTACAACCAGAATGCCAACCGATAAAAAGACGAAACGGCTAAGGCAATACCTGTGCCAATGCAAATGCCAACCAAACCTGTCTTATATATAACTAGACAGCAAAAATCTAGAAATTGCAAGTATCTATGTATGGGTATCAGTTCAAATACTAATACCAATGTCAGTGCCAATACCCACCACAAACAACATGTACAGCAACTGTCAAGTCAACTAAAACTGAAGTGAACTATAATAATGAATTAGACAGACTGTAAAAATACAATTATATCAACACACACAACTTTCATGAACTCGTAGGACACTGTACATACATACCTACCTCGGTGCTTACTGCATAATATCTACTCAGAATTCAAATACAACTCTATACATCAACGAGTGAGTAAATATTGCTGATAAACTGGCAACTGAATCTGCACAAAAATTCTACGGAGCACAAAAAAACAGCATGTTCAGGTAATCACTGGTCACATACTTTGTTAGAAAACTAATGCCTATGTAATTAACTATGCATTCACAATACAGTTCCCACGAAGAACAAACAACTTTATATACATTTGCAAAGGACGATCAATGTGCACATCCAAATCCATATATTCTCCGTCAGCCTGGCCTGAACTGAACTTACAAATAGTAATGATTAGAATTAATGAAGATGAAAGAACTTAATGTAATTTTAAAACTACAAAATGCACTCTCAAGTGTATTTTATGTCCAGATCCAATATGTAACTATGTCCGTACTCAGTCGACGTGCATCACATCACATCATTCACAAATGTATCTGTGGTCTACTAGTGAGCAGTAATAATAAATAGGCATGTAATTATGAACTGAACTGAACCGAACAAAACAGACGCGGTACCAGTACCAGTGCAACCTTTTAAAGTTTATCGTAAGTGCCTGCATACACACATCGTTTCCTATAGCATCGTAAAATGATAACCAAAAATCATCATTGAACTTGACATCGTCAACACTAACCCATCAAGCCAAGTAGGTATGTTGTATAAGCAGAGAACAAAAGAGATAGCGAAACAAGTTCAGTGCCAGTGCCGGAGCTAGTGCTAATGCCAGTGCCAACCAAGCTTATAATCCAACATTACATTACTAGCTAAAGTTATTGCAGAAACAAATTTACCTAGTATTCAAGTTCATCGTACAAAGAATGCCAGTGGCTTTAAGCCACAATCATAGCTACAGCGTAAAAATTATGCAAATTTGCTGCAAACTCTGTACATATATTACCCATGTAGGTAGGTAGAATAATCTAATATAATAAGTAGCTTTGATCATCCTCGATACCATACCATAGGAAAGAACATCACACAGCATTCGGCAGTTGACTTCGTATTCGACTTGGACATGACGATGATAGTATTATATAATGTAGCTTTACAACTCCATAATTCAAAGATAAACCAAACGAAACTCATCGCTTCGGCTTCGGATCCTATCGTCGCTTCTATGTCTAACCAAACCAACACCGTAAGTCATATACCGATATTAGTTTAGTACGTCAGTTGGGCTTGAACAGATCAGAATCTGGAAAATAAGGGATACCTCTTCTCTCTACCTGTGTACTCGTACGTATGTACAACTTCAAGTTCACAGGTACTAGTAAAGTTTGTCGGTTTGGATAGCGATAACTATAGCCAGCAAGGTGTACAAGAGATAGACCAGACGCAGTGAAATGTGGATTCTAATCTAACGCATATCCCGCAATTTTGAGGAGTAAGTCAGGTAAAATAAAATGAATTCATAGAGGATGTGTACTGCATTGTGTATACCAATAATGCAGTGTTTTATGTTTGTAAAATAGGTAGGTTGTTGTATCCCTACCTACCCAGTTGTGTATTTGTAGTTGTAGGTATCTGTTCAATAGCATCAGCCACATCACAGCCACAGCAAAAGCAGCAACAGCATAGGTCAGGTAAAAAAAATGAGGGGGACAAAAAAATGTGTGTAGATATATAAGTATATATGGTTTGGTCTGTCTACGCAATCAAAATCACTCGAGGGCTATTTTTTCTACGGCGTCTGAAAACTTCTAAGCTTTAACAGCAGCAGAATCAACGTATCAACATCAACAGCGTCAGCATAGCATCCAAGTTTAATTTCAACTTTCGACTTCGAGTCTCGTATTCATACTCTTATATTTGTATTCCTGTTTGTATTCCAAGTCAGTGGAGTTTTCCACCTGTGCACTGTTCAACATACAATATACAAAAAAGAATCTACATGTGTAATTGCATAGCAGGATTAGGATTATTATTTTGTCGGTATATTCTACATTTATTATATATACAAGATACGTATTTGTATTGTATTTGACTTAAAAAGTTCCATAATGAAGCACTTACTTATACCAGTACTTCTCGAAATATCGCAATTGTAACCAATCACATCGCAGGGCTTTGGTTCAGGCTTTACTTTAACTAGGAACACGAACATATTCCATAATATACACGTAATTACGTATAGATATATCTGGGCGTCAAATAAAGTTCAAGTTCCATATACATACATGAAATTTGGCTACTCGTAAAATATCTTCAATTATCACAAACACCTTAAAACTTCAAAACTTCTTGCTCTTGCTAAATTAGATCAGATAATAATTATATTACGTAAGGCCATCAAATCGTAATAGCATATGCGATGCGATGCATTGTCCAAAATGTGCTCCCAGGAAAAACTAAGCTAAATCATTAGCTGGTAAATATTAAACGTACCTGCAATACGTAATTATACACTGTGAAGTTGCATAAACTTACTTAGCATTATTAGTTAATAATAAAATTTTCATCAAAGGGTGATACGATAATGATAATGATGATGATGCCACTAGTTCACTACCAACAATTTGAAAAAACGAAATAAAGGAAAACGAGAACGAACCAAGAAACTTTAACTGACAAACTGACACTGACAACTGAAGTAATACTTATGCCATCTGTTACATAGGTAGAAAATATGAATCGCAAGTGCAATAATTTAACTTTTCTTACAAGTTGTACACTTCACATCGTACAGGTTTGAAGCGATGTTTTAACTTTTAGTATTTAACTTATGATTATGATCATGGCCTAGCGAAATTTCCCAGTTCCAAAGTGATCTTTTCTTGCGTAGAAATGTGAGTAGTTTATTTGGCTGCGCAATCCTATCAACCATATGTTCATAGCACACAATATCCCTATCCTATCCTATCCATCCATATCGATGTTCATCTGCTTAACTATGCGCATCTGTCTTTTTTGTTCTAAAGGTATTTATTGCCGGTGTTGATCTGTAATTTTCAAAAATCAAGATTTATGAGTTCATGGCTAATTGTAAGGACATGGATCAACTCCTTCTGTGACGCATGCATGACCTGTCTTTTTTTCTCCCTCCATTCCCACATATCTACCAAATGCTAGTTGAGTACTACTAATACTTATAGGTAATATCATCAACAACTAGTTGCTACTTGTAGAAAATTGTATCTCAATTTTTTAAAGAAATAAATTTCTACAACTATGCCATTATCATAACCATATTTTACTTCACTTTAAATCAGACTGCAAATATGAATTTCAGAATACTGAATCTTAAAAAGAGTACACCGTTTTAGTTATCAGAAGTATGTGCGTAGGTACTCAAATGCTCAAAATTTGTTCCATTCCAACTACAACTGTCAGTGTCAAAAACAAGATTCAAGATCATCTACGTACGGTGATGTAAGGTAACGTGTAATATATCTTATACTTG
>JAAXYX010000366.1:0-42325 GCA_036851915.1 Ptenothrix huangshanensis
GCCAAACAATATAAAAAATGCAGTTTTTCCGTTAATATTGTTTGCCGGAGTTTACGTCAACCAAAATTGCAGGCTACCCTGTACTAGCATTTTAGACGAGAATTACTGCAAAAATTTGCTGGGTATACAGCAATTCGCTCGATTTTTTATTACTGTGTAATAAAATATTCGGTTTTTGTAAATTAATTTCAAACGCTGCTTGGTTTTGTCGTGATGTGTGTTGTAGTTTTTATAATTAGTATGATATCAATTAAAGATTTGGGAAGTAGGTAGTTTGCTTATTTGCTGCATGGAAAATGACTAAAAACTGCTTTCATCAATGCATCCTTCCAATGAATTTCCTTCGGTTACTTTTTATCGGTATACTATCACTACTGATTGCAAGTGCCCGCACGCAACTATCACGCGAAGTCCGCCTCCGCATTGTACAACAAAACTGTAAGACACCGGTAACCACCAAACAGAGCGCATAAATAGGTTACTTGATTACCAGAGCACTGTTCCGCCCGCTCACTTGCCGCGCGTTGGCATACTCTGCTCAACCTGCCACCCAGCAGACCTGGGAGGTTTATTTTATAACCGCCAGTTGCCGTTTAGAGAACCAATTCTACCACTACCACCCATTGGTAATTCCATCATATTGCCACGTGATGCGTATGCCCCTTCTTCCCCACTTCCCCAAAGGGTCAGTTACCCTTTGGCCACTCATACTTTGGACTGATGCTTTTTCTACGTGCCCTTGGGCCAATGATCCTTAAAAGACTGGACAGTCAGGTCACTAACCCTTTGGCCATCGATACTTCGGACAGTGCCCCATGATGCTGTTTCTCAGGCCACTGACAGGTGGTTTCATGTCCTTTTGATTGGATTTCAACCCAGCCCACTCACTTAATATAATTCAAAAATCGTGTTTCCGCCTCGGTTTCCCATTTCCCATTATTATGGCTCCTATAAACAATTGATCCGAAGTCACAAAGCGATTGTCCGTTGTGGCCAGCCTCAAACGAGGTCCTGTGTGAAGCTAGCAAGCCATGCTAGTTAATGATAAATGACAACGACCGCACACGCGGTGCGTAGTTGAGTTGAATTGGTTGGTCCGTATGATTAGGACAAGCACGATATCCTGTGACTAGGTAAAATATTTTTTTTCTCTATAGAAAGTACGTTTTTCGTTTTTCGTTGTCTTTTTCCTTCTTTAGCTTGTAAGAAGTGGAACATGATTTACAGTTTTTATAACAGTGATTAAACTGTCGTCAATAATTTAGCCACCATACGAGTTTTGTACAACTAGTGTTATTTTCTCGTTACATTGTGTTCTACAACTTAGAACGGAGAACGTCACTTTACTACAAGTTAGACGAATACGCAGTTAACAATTTACATTAGTGTACAATATAATCTAAATCCTAATCTAAAATCCTTTTATAAATCATATGATTTTTTATTGGTACTTTCCTATTTTGCAAATTGCGGAAATGCGGAAGATAAGAAATAATAATTTTATTGTACACACGCGGAAAAGGAAAAGACGGTTATGGAATGGGAATGGGGAATGAAATTGGAGTTGGATACAAATCCCTTTTGGGCATTTGGGTTACTATGAAAAGTTTTGTGTGAATGGGAATGTTGGATGGACCAATAATAAATTATTATTTTCAACACTAGAAAATAAAATAATGGAAATAAACAAATTCTTAAAAGAACAAAGGAAAATAAATTATTAATGCATTGATTTTCAATGTGTATAATTCAAGGTTGATCGACTAATAATGCTTATTAGTCGATCAACCTTGTGTATAATTATGCAAGTCTGTATACTGTACTGTACTGATATGAAATATGAAATGACTAAAATCAAGCAATCAACAAGACAAGACCATCTGTCATTGAAATTCTACCTCTCTGCGTTGATTTTGTTCAAACACCTTTGAATTAAACCCCAAAGATATTTTCACAATGTTCACAGTCACATTATTGTTTGCGTATTATTGTGTGCAAAAATTGTTTTCGCGTTCCAATCTTTCTGGGTATACATAGGCTCCTCACGTAATTCATAGTAAGTTTTGAAGATTTTTTAATCTAACGCACAGCGAACGTTATTGCTTTTAGCTTCATTCCTGACCGGACACACTCTATTTCCCAGAAAAATGGAAATATCTAAAAACAAACAGTTGCTTGGATTTGGATGCATTAAAGGTTAAAGTTGAAACACCTAACCCGCTAAGACAAAATGCCCGACGTACTTACCCAAGCGCAGGCGGAGGTTCGCTCAACCTCAACTTCGACTCCGACTTCGATGCCCGGTGGTGACGGCCAGCTGGAAAGCAGTGCATATTCTAAACAGAAATCGTCAGATTCTGAAATGGGGTCGAATGTGCCTACAAGCGATACTGATCCAGAAAAAAAGAGGAAAAATTCACGATTGGTCAAACAACTTATGCCGTACATGTCCCTGAAAATGACAGAAAAAGGCAGGACACCTTACCACCTACCTTCAGACGCAGCACCCGGATATATTCGTAAGTTCTCTCAAAAGCATTTATTAAACCAGACATCAGGACCAGAGAAAATAAATCAAAATTCAATGGTTCTATCATGGCAGTAATTAACCATAAAAAAGGTTTTGGAATAAAGTAGGTACAGCTACTAATTAATTAGTTGCAAAATTAAAATTACATTTTTTAGACAACGCGACAACGCTTGACAATGTGGACCTTTTATTTTCCAGCAAGGTTCTCTATACAGGAAGGAGTTTCTGAGGGACTTGAACCCCTAGTGGGACTACATTCCATCGGTGTTGTGCAAGAATTAGAAGCTTTTGAAAGTACATAAAACTTTAAATCAAATTATCAAAGTAAATTAATTTCAAGTGAAAGTTAAAATGTTTTGGATGGGAATTAATAATTGCAATAAGTGTAAATAAACAGACAAAGTCTTACTACCTATTTACTAAGTCTATCTTAACCAATGTGCCTTTTGTGCTTGATGCCAGTATTTCGGAAGTGGGAGACGAATAATCATTATAACGTGACGAATTCATGGGGTCAAAGGATTTACTATGCTTGCGAAAAAACCAATTTCCTTTCACGCCAGTTTTGGGGACAGAATCGTCCATTTCATCTCAACATTATTGATGGCTTGGGCGACTCCGTAATGGCGATTGAGCGCCGCTGTAATTTTTGTTTGTGCTGTTGTGGCGGGAAAGTTATGGGTAGTGTACGTTTTTCACTATTCGGATTTATTCTAGCTTTACAATTAATTAAATAAGTAATAATTAATTATTCCAAAGTTCATCGTTTTTTTAGCATTTTAACATAAGGAGTTTGGCTTTTCAGAACGTAATCGTAAAATTCACCAAGTCGGGTCAAGTATTAGGAAAAGTGTACCAAAACTGGAGTTACTGCACTCCCAGCTTCAACATCTACGATTGTGACAATGAGTTGGCGCTCAAGATAGTCGGCCCGTGTTGTGCTAGTTGCTGCAGATGGTGTTTTAAATGTGACACTTCATTCAAGATTTATTTCGCGGGTCAGGGTTTTGAAGATGGGGAAGCCAAGGGAACTGGTGCAGGTGAGATCAGAAAGAAGTTTGGACAGGAAGCGGTTCCGATAAATGCAAAAGCGCCAGATGCAACCAATTACGAAGTTACCTTTCCTGCCGATCTTCATCCCTCATTGAAGGCCGTTCTCATGGCAGCCGTCTTCTGCATCGTATGATTCTTTCTTTCTTTCGCTTTATTGTATTTCGTATCTTTCTTTGATGATTCATTCGTGGCCTTTAATCATAATCAAAACCATAAACAGGCAGAAGATGTACTAATTGACTGTTTATTCACTCACTAGGATTTTTCTTATTTTGAAAGCAAGGGAAGAACGTGTTCGTGTTCAGGATTGGAGATGCTTACAATCTTTCTTATAGTAGTTTTTATCGGAGTCGTGATTACTCTTATTGTACTGCATATACAAGGCAAATTATAATAACAGTACACATAGTAATTAATAGCCCCAAATAAATGTTTTTTAGAAATACGTTACATCTGTCGTTCTCAACAAACCAATTGTCAAAACTCTCATTGGTCTTAATGTTTTCATCAAAATTTTTATCCGCATTGTGCAATCGTATAATTATTTGCCGGGAATCCTAATAAAAATGAATAGGATCTAATAAGATCCTGTTTTTTAAATTCAGTATGCTTAGAGAATGCAAAATATCGTTGAAAAGCATCATTCCTGATTCTAAGGCCGAATTTTATGAGATGAAAACGATCCTCACTTTCTCGTTAAGTAACTTCGGCTTTTTCAAAAGGCTGCAAATTCAAAAATAAATGTAGTACCTTTCAAATTTTTGCTGAGCTTCTAACGATAAGAGTGTTTGGAAGTTTTTATCCCCCCTTACTGATTGTAATTTGCAGTGATCACCATTTCCCACTGAGTAAAATTACTAGGAAAATTCTTATTTTCCTAGTTACATTTCATGTCGGCACGGTGGTAGTACGGTAGTGGGTATACTAGGTGCAACCCTTTCCTATGTCCTTAAGGTGTGTAGTTTGATTTTAGTACATTCATTTGGCGTCATATACACTTCAAGGGTCTTGGCCATAATGATGTATAGTGCTAATGGAAAACATAAAAAAAAAATTCGGCGCGCATTCCCGCCAAAACGGAGGCTTTTTTCGTTAAAACAAGTTCAAATTTGAAATCTACATACAATTTTGAGCTTAGGTCACTTTGAAATTATTCCTACATCATTTTTAGAAGCAATGCTATTTCTCCCAGGCAGGCTTCAAGATTCTAAATTTGTTGATTTCTTTATGCCTTATACGAGTTATTTTGTTTGAAAGGTCATTGAGGCCAAATATCTTCATGCCGATATTTTGATCCAAGGCGGCTTGGAATCAGAATTAAATTCTCCACAAAATGGTACCTATCCAATTAGTTAACATGTAGTACTTTTGGCGTCTTTGTGCGCACAAAAATACTACCTTGACATGTATGTAATTCAAATGGAAAAACTCCCAAGATATTTTCGACGTCTGCCCTTAATGTGCCTTGATTGAAACTTGAAAGGAGCTATAAATGTGAAAAATAAAATTTTACGGGGCGTGTATACTGAGAAGCTTGAGTTTACAGTCGCAGAGCTACATGAGCGCAACTTAATTGTAAACATAGTAAAGTAAGCTATTTAATAGTAAACAGAGTATAAGTGTAGACACCACACTTTTGTAAACAGTCTACAATGCAGCTGTAAACTGCACCTTACATTCATTGTAAACACTGACAACTTGAAGGGAAAGAAAGGTATATTCACCTGTCCACAAACTGGAACTTATTTGGAGCTGGTGGAGATTAATATCGAGATGAAAAAGAGAGATGATTTATGAAAATAAATAAACTTGATCAGTTTACGAGATTGAGTTGGATTATTACTGAGGAAAAGTTAATTTATTCATATCACAGAACTGTAATGCGTTAATACAGTGAGTTGATAATAATAATAAAATTAATAATAGTTTTTTTTAACTTTTAACGACTCCGTAACCTTTGACGGTACAAGGAACAACTAAGTAGACTAGACCTACATTTGACTGTATTTCTCGAGTAGTATACCAAAAACTGAACCAACAACACGTAATTAATTATACAACAATAATCTGACTGTCATTAAAAAATTTGTCATGATTCTTTAGTTTTATAAACTGTTATCCACGTGTTATGTGCCTCAGCTTTACATATTCATACGTACATCAATGAATGCATTCTTATTCTTTTATTCAATAAATTAATCACAAACTTCTGAACAACGCGTAGTCAAAACTATCTGAATAACTCATAGCAAGAATGATTGCAGTAAGGTAGCAATATTAATTATCAATGGCCAACAATAAAACTTAAATCTAACTAGATACATCTGGTCAGAAATTCAATATCCTGACTCTATTGTCTGGCAAGCATCATTGCTCTAACTCTCCAAACATATTCAAAAAATAAGATACCGCTTACTGGAGACGAAGGCAAAAAATCATCTACATATGTATTCACCAGCGCGCTAGCAGGGTACCGAACTACAACAAAGAGCCCATTATCTACCTCTGCAAACGCTGTAATTTCAAATTTTATTAATATAATTATTGCAGAACTAACAACAAGGCAATTGTGCACGTGACTGCTTGTATATAACTGTTGACAACTATTGAGAACCGCTTCCAAATATCTTATAAATACATGATACAACCAGTGATAACTTGTTGCCTTCATGCATACAAATTACGAAGACTGATGCGAAAATATCCCAGCACCACAACGACAAACTTAAAAAATAAAAAAGTGTAGGAAACGGAAGTTAATAGCATCAGATATGATAATTCGTTAAAAAAATTTCTACTTCTGATTATCCCGATTTTGATTTTCGCTCTTGGCTAAATCTATCATACGAAACACTAATACAGACAAAACTTTATCCAACGGGTCCATAAAACCACGTTGCATCCATTTTGGTATTGTGATTCGTGCATGTGAAAATCCAAGCTTGTGCAAAATGTAATCCACACCGTAGCCAAGTTCCGCAGACCATGAGAGTAATCTAAACGTGTAAATAAATACAATAACTTTATTACATATTTCCAAACTCAAGGCAATTTTATCAGTTTTGTTTTGTGATTTCTAAATATTTTTCAAGTACCTCACAGTAGGCTCAAGTTGCCACGTTTTACAGTGAAAATCTCTCCAATCCCTTTGAAGAGCAGTTTCATCAATTCCAGGAAGCGCCAGTGATGAAGCTTTTACAGAAAGCGTACTTCCGGTGTCTTCAGAAGATGCAGAACTGGTGCTAGACGTTTTCACATGATCATCTCGCTCGCCCAACGGCAATGAAGGACTTTGACTCCTTCCTGCAGCTAACTGGGCTGATACCTACACACAATTTATATTTTTCCAGTAGGCCATCTATAGTAAATTTGAATGTCAAATTAAAAATACATTTAAACGATAATTACCAGTTTTTCTTTCTCTTTAATGTAAGATGTGATCAGATCATGTAAGAAAAAGAAAGCTTCCGCATCAACTGTAACAAATATATGGTCTCCGAACTCAGTAATAAAGCTGCACTCAACAGTGGGGCGATTTCCTGTAAATTCAAAAGTCGATTAGTATAGTTACATAACTTAACAGAATTTAATTCTAACTGAATGTAAATATATCATGAACAAGGTACCTAAAAACTCACCACTGGATTCCGGAGTTCTACACGCTTGGAAATGCTCAGTTTTGAAAAAGAGTTCCATACTTGGTAAGGCAAATATAACCTCACGATTGTGATTCGGATCGTGAAGTCGAGCTGGGGTTCTTCGTTCTGAACCTCCAGAATCAGCACGTTCCCTATCCATTCGTTCTCTTTCTCGTTCGAGGCTTGGGAAACGTTGAACATCTGATACAAATACAACCAGCACATTACAAGTTGTTGAAAATATTAGATGTAATAAATAACCAGTTTTGAGCAATTATACAACGACAGATTGCACATCGTTAGTACCATCTATTTCACTCGGAGCAAATGCGTAATGGAACCATTCTTGCAGAGTTCGAAACTGTGGGGGAAACATTACATTCCTAGTAATACGGCAAACGATGGCCATACTTTCGTGGTGAGAGCTGTTAATTGTCATGGCTTGTTGATTTTGTTGTCCCAAAGAAAAGTTCAAGTTTTGAACAACATGTACTGATCCCGTGTCTAATAATATTATAAAACGGTTAATAATTAAAATTAATTAATCTCTTAGCTGAGCTTTTGTAACCATATCATATTTTTGCTCACCTTGATCCTGAGAATGGGTTTCTTGAGCTTCTGTCGAAAACGATATTAATGGTTGTTTCAGGCTAAACAGTGCCCACGATTTTGCTTTAAAATTAACTCCATGAAAGCAAGCCAGTGAAATGTTACTTCCATGAAGATCCATGGTACCACCGAGAACAGTTCCAGTCTCAGGTAGCGGCATTAACAGTGAACTGATGGGCAAAAGGGAAACTTTTTCTAGAACTTGCTGCCAATGACGATGATGCCTAAGTTCTTCCCACATGCCACCTGTTGAATTATAAAACTAGATGTATTTAAACTCTGAGCACCTACAAGAAATTCTTATCAACTAGTTAGGGTGCTAATTATTGTTGACTGAAAACACCACAAGGTTGTTTGACTATAATGTATTAGTCCAACAACCTTAGGAAAAAATACTGTTCTTACCTTGTTCCTGTATCTTCTTTTTCTGCTTTTTGGGTATGGAAGTTGAACCATTTTCTACCTGAAGTGTAGAAAACACCCATTTACTACTCTTAAACTGTTGACTGAAAAATTCCTCCAGTTTACAATGCATCTTAAGCAAATCCACTGTTGTTGACTTGGAAATCATAAGTTGGAGCTGATCCCAACACATATCGCCATGTATAAAAATCATCGCGGGTCTAAAACGGCAATATTCAAATTAAGTGATATTACAATATGTGCTTTTCATTAGAGGAAAAAGGAAAACAATTACAAACTTAATGAACCTGTAAGTGGCTAATGCGACATCAGATTGCGGTCGTCTTACTCCTCGAACCTGCCATTCATCTTTTAACGTAACTTCCAGTCCACTCACTCGGCCCATGAGGACACTAGTTCCCATGAAATCCAAACGCAATTCAAGACCAAACATCTTGAGACCAACCGTGTGATGTGGCTCCACTCCAGGATCTTCTTTGCTTCGAAGGAATGTATTTAGATTTGTTAGCTCGAATGTTCCTGCTACTATTCCGCCTTTGGCATCTATGTATGACGAGTCCAAGCCAATTCCTATGTACAGATTTTTATGACCACTACTTCCGATAGACAGCCTTCCTTCAGATTTTGCGTCACGTATTAGCCAACTGTAATTCATAAATAATTTATTAGCAATTTATTCTGCAATATTATACTACCGGAGGAAGTAAACGTAAGGAAAAAGGTCTTTGTTTTACAACATGGATACATTCTTACCTTACATTACCCATTACGTTTCCCATATTCATTTGAACATTTAATTTAGTAAAATTTACGGCAAACAAAACAAGCGTTTCCCACGTGGAACTACCGCTGGTTGGTTCTTTATCCTTGTTTAAATCTTCGAGGAGAATTTTCGAAGAAGCTTTAGAACCTGCAAAAACTACATGTTGGCTCATTTTTGTGAACAATGTTTATTTTTACTAAATGTTAGACTCAAACTCGTTTATTTATAATACAGAATGAATTAATACTATAACTTAAAACAATGATATTAAATGTCAGAAAATTTCTTTTAAAAACTAAAACTGTTATTACCCCCACGTCTCCTTTCTCGTTCCGATTCCAAATTGAGTCTTAATTTATCCTTTTGAGCCACAGAAAAACCTGATGATAATGAATTTCTTCTCTCGTCCCTAAAAATAGCAACATTAAAATATAATGAAAAATGTCATAAAATCTTGACTAGGTACTTGTTGGATGCAAAATCCCTTCAATATATTCTAAATTAAGGGCATAAACTTACACTCGATTTAACAACGGACTTCCACTTCCTGAAAGCCGACCATGAGTGCTAGAAGAATCGTCACCAAATGCAGATGCAGTAGACAAATCCCCCAGAAATAATCTGCGTACAATAGAGCGACGATACCAAGCCTTGGGAAAGGCTAATATTTCCGTCAGCCTCCGCATGTCGTATTTAAATGATGCAGATCCAATATCTACAATCGCTGTAACGTTAAGTACATAAAACTTTGAGCTTCATAGTACTGAACGTAGAAAGTAACTTTTAATTGTTAGTTTGACATGAATCCAATGGAAGAGAAAGCAGGACATACTTGAAAATCTGATAGCAGCTTGCTGCTGTTCTGTACTGTTTTGATGAAAACTTTTGTTGTCTCTTTCATTGTTCGGGTTAGCGACGGTAACATGGATCTTCCTACTTCGAGATAGGTTGAATTTTACAAATTCAACATTCATGCTAACAGAATCTTTTCGCTCATTATCACTCAGAGGGCTCCACTCCCCGGCTGAAAATCAAGTTCAATTCAGGATTAGACTGATGCTAAAAACGCTAACCCTTTCACTAATTTACAAATTGCAATAATTGCATAATTACATAACACAATCCTTGCCTGATTTCTTGGCAGCGCCGTATGGGTGGAAAATATACACAGAAAAATCTGAAAGACATCCTGTAACACTTAAACCGCCCACTGCTAAATGCTGACTACTACCACCTCCAGAATCTTTGTCTCTCGAAAGTCCACCGTCACTAGCATACCGGCTTGTTTTGAGCTTAGCCGACGAAATACTAGGGCTATTAAATTCGCTGTGGCAAAATAAAAATAAAATGTCACAATTTGGAAGGTTGGATACATTTCACGAGTTCATGTATAAGTTCAACTTACTCTTGTTCTTCTTCGGCTCTTTTGGAAGAGAAAACAATGTCAAGGGACGGAAGACGCAGCATGCATTCGACCCTTGACACGGGCTGACAGGAGAACCGGAAAGTAGATGGCTGCATATGGAAATAAACTACAACATCGACCGGAAACGAAGCGTAGTATGTACTTGCAACTCCACTGGCCGTATCTAAATAATAAGGAATACCAAAGGAATAATCATTTACGGCAATCCCACAGCACGAAAAACATACTGTAAACTGTAAAACGACAAGACAGAAAACAGTACCCGTAGCCACACTTGCTCCATCGAAACTTTTTTGACTGGCAGGCAATGGAATTGGTTCAAGAGTTTGTTCTAAAAAGTCCAATATATGAGGGCTGATGATTGTTTCCTCAGGAACTGAATGAAGTGTCGTCCAGGCAAACAGGTTACCCTTCTTTGTCCCACCTTTTCTACCACCAAACTGATTGAGTCCACCGGTAGTGCCACTACTGCTTCCTGAATCCGACCTTTCATGAGTTGGCTTCGTGAAGTTGAGCGTCACATCGCGATCCTTGTCGTCGTATAAAATGTGTGAGTCATAATGAATCTATAATTACAGGGAAGGAAGTTAACTTGCATTAACTAGTTTAATAATCAATCAAGAGTTCCTTTAAAATTTAAAATTATGCTCTGTTATAGTATTCAAATTATGTTTAAGTAAGTCCATACAATAAATTATGCGTTACATTTAACACAGAATAAGCCTTCCCTAACTTTTTCCTTCGGTGAACTTGATTCACAAAAATATCAAAGTTCCAATAGTACCAATAAAACGAAATAGTAAATAGTACTTAAGCTATAGCACCTTAACATCCAGTCCAGGAATATGAAATGTTGTTACATCCGTCTGCGTGGTACTATTGCCGAAAGGGGATTTTATTCTACCAGTGGACATATTCTGCCGATTCTTCCTTGAGCTCATAGGACTGCCAATATGTAGTAAAGAATCATACCCAGATCCACTTCGTTCACTTTTCTTCCTAGCACTAATAAAAACACAACATTAACATTCACCAACATCACCAACAAGAACAAGAATCCATGATTATGATGCCTATAATCATTCAGTGTACACAAGCGTTGTATAACGAACGACCTATACCGATTTTCTGGGTCTTCATCTTTAGGTTTCGTATGGAGAACGCACTTCCCGCTGTTAATAAAAACTTTTACATCAAGTTCTAGATCGACATTGGGTTCTTGAGCTTTATGTGAAACCGAACTTCCTGGCGTCATGTGGCCGCCTAAGCTATCTTTTAAGTCACTACTGGAAATATAGAAAAGTAACGTGAGATCAGATTCGTAAAATCAAACCGTAAAACAAATATGATTAATAATGAATTACTGCAATTATAGACGGTCATTCTAGTATATAATTTAATATAGGAGAAACGGCATTACGTTTCCAGTCTAGATTGAGATCCAGTGGAATCATCTAACCACACACCGATATATTCATCCTCATCTTCTGGTGTAGTTACATTATTGGCACTGTCGATGGAATATTGTCTGGGAGATTAAAAAACACATTAGAAGTTGCATTTACTTAACTTTTCAGCTCCGCATGCAAAAAGAAAAATAGAATAGAAGGGTGTACATACTGTCGCATACTAAAGAAACTACTCCTTCCTCAAGTCTTAACCAGTGCTATAATGTATTTATTTATGTTAATTCTATTGTAATTAACAAAATAAAGTAGGTGGAAATGCTGACTGATTCCATAAATAACATTAGCATCTTATCTCAAACCAAGGTAGCGAGACTTATCAGGTGTACACACGGGATAAGCCACGCTTGATCAAGTACGAAGTGGGTAGGTCAGTAATTACAAAATGGACTAATTTCCTATTATATAGCGTTACAGTCGATTCTAAATAATTCTATCTCCAGCGCAATAAGTATAGCACCCTGAGATTGACACCAGACTGAAGTAACAATTAACAAATGAACTTGCGAAAAACGAATTTGGATGATGTTAACGGTGATCCAACGAAAATTCTACGTACAAGGATTCTACATTCTGGAGCAGTGTTTTAGACGATATTAACGGTTAATGGCTAAGGGGTCAAAAGTTGGTTTTTTATCCAATGCAAAAATTCTTTTACTTGTCAGGGGCCACAGCATACTTTTTAAAAATACGACATTATTTCTAGCCATAATTAACCATAATTGTGACATTAGAAAGCAACTATTTTAGTGGCTGTAGTCGCGATGACTTTAAGGCACGTGACCAAGTGTAATTACAGGTTTAATAATACGCGTCTGCAAAGACTGAATCGTGATTCAATATTAAACACTGGATCACCACGTTATAAAATAAAGCTGTTAATATTTCCCCATTTCCCGCTTTAATCCACCCAACAGGCTAACAAAGCAGATGAAGTCTCAAATTATGTCAACATTTATTCGTGTACTCAAACTAGCTAAGTTAACAAATAGGAGGAAAACAAACGAAAGGAAAAACGAAATGAGATTTGAAGGGATAATTAAAGTACCGCTGAGTCTCTCCGAAGGTGACCCTTTGCTTAGCTCTACTAAATCGAAGAGAGGAGGACCTTGAAGGTCCTTCCCTTGGCGAGCTATCAGAGCTCGGTGAAGGAGCCAAATCGACAGGGCTACAAGATACACATTACAATATTCCCATAAGCAATCATAACATTCATTCTTTATTTTTTTATGAATGACACAAAATTGTACCAACGAAAACAATAGCTGTTATTAACGACAATGATATTAAAAATTCTAAACTACTTGCAGTTTACATTGCTATATCCATAGAAAAGCCCAAAGCACCCAATAATGTTCCCGTTAAGCTGGTATCTGAACAGAATCTATGCGCACAAGAAAATAAGAGGAGCTATAATAACAAAACAATTAAAGAACAACCGAAAAATTATTTCAAAAGCCATGTTGCTACATTATAACAATTAGTTAAGCGTCTATAAGAATAATAATATTCTACAGATCTATCTAATGATTTAAATAAAGAGTACATAAATATCAACTCTATGTATTTATAGTAAAAACCAATATGACTTTCCAGGTTCATGCTTCGACTCTGCTTAAATAATAATGTTTGATGCTACAACCACCACAATCAGATAAGTTCGAAGGAATAATTATATACATATGTATGTATATCATAAAACCAAATAAAAAAACACGAATTCTATCACAAAGTACTACGGACAGAATTGAATTAAACCTACTAATTCAGTAAATTACATGATAACTAAAATTGGACACTTTAACCCGATTTGCAGAATATTTGCTAATACGAATGCCATGTAATCGCTTTAGAAAAAAGTACTTATGCACAATTACCCCGTTCACCAATACAAGAAACGGGTAGATAGCAAGCGAAAAAAAATAAAATGCGTGATTAACTAAGAAAGCGTGAAATAATAGTAAAAAAGCTAAAGGCCAGCGGCCAGCTGCTGACCTTCCAAGACCAAACCGAGTATCAGAAACTGGCGACGAAGCAGCTAATGATTTTGACCTCATATGAAGGGGCTTCGAGGAGCCCAAACCAAATTTGTCCTTAATGCTTGCAGCTTTGGTACTTTGACGTCTTAATTTTTTCATCCAGTCTCGACGGAAGTCCTGAAAATGTATTATAATACAATTATCAATTACAAATAAAAACGTGTCAAATATTTACAGTGGAGCAAATTAATTAAGTCGCGAACATAATTCTAAGGACAATTCCAATTAACTGAGAAACTTTTCACTTACTCTGAAAGCAACGTTCTCAAGTTCTTGTAATCTTCTACGCTCGTCTTCAATGACTGATTGCGTAGCTCCTTGTCTCTTCAGTTCCGCAATTAAAGTTACTTTCTCCTGCATCTCTTTTTCTAACATGGTCCTCTTCTGTCGTGGACCTATAGTTAAATCGGTGACAAAACTTGGCAGACTATCACCGGCCTGGGACTTTTGTCGTCGTAATGTAACTGACTCCTACACAAATTAATATTCCCATATTATTAAACTCAAATTTATGTTACTTTAGTTTCTCATCATCATAGTTCGAAATTTTGTTACCTGAGACATGGATCTTCCAGGAGTTCCACCTCCATAATTAAGAAGATCTTGAGAGTTCAAGAGCATATCTCTCTCCGAGCTGTTTTCATCATCTTCTTCTTCAAAGGCTGCTAGAGTAGTAAGAGTGTGTCCGAGTGCAGATAGTTGTTTACCAATATTTACATCGATATGCATATCAACTCCTTCCATTGACCACTTGACGTTCAAAAACCATTTAGCATTTTCTAAATTGAAATTAAAAACACTGAATTTGCTGAGGGAACCATAGCCAATCTTAGAAATACATACATATATTGTAGAAATTTGTTAAAGTTAAGTTACTGTAGTCAAATATAACAGACTGACGGACTGACCTGACTGTTGATGTTGCGAGGTAGTTCTTGAACATACTTCGTAAGTTCCTTCAGATACAACACAAAAGTTCATCACTGTAGGATCGTGCAAGTTAGGTTTCCAGTCATCCATTGAAACCATGTCGTCAGAAAATCGGAAACAAAGTCCGGTGAATCGGCCTTTGCTGACTAACGATCCAGAACTACATGCCGAAATACTTGTGCTTTCCAATGTCACAATCACAGCACCTCTGTTGTCTCCAGTAGTTTCTCCTCTTCCACCCCAGCTCTGTTTAATTAAATTTGTTTTACTTAAAAAGCTTTTTGAAATTGCATACCAAGCTTAAAATGTTTAAATTCTTTGACATTGTAAATCATACATGAGGTGAAGGATTTAAAGGTATAGAAATTCCCATATCGTCCACTGTCAACTGCAGGAATAATGTACTGGACTGTTCATTAAGTTCATTAATCTGAGGTTTGTCAATAATCTACGAACAAAAAGGTAAACCAGCATTAAATTATGTCGGATATAAAATCAACATTTAAAATTCCGCAGTTACAACAGTACTGAGTAAGTGCATACTAAAGGGGTAGGCATTGCAGCTAAAACTTCGGTATTAAGAGAGCTTCGTTGTTCATTCCAATATTCATACGCATTCTTGTAATTTAACCAAACAAGAATGGCTTTGTCCACCGCAATCGGTTGGACATAAATTAAGGGTCGTGTAAGGGTTATTAAGACTACTTCTTTGTCAGCATCTGCGCCACTCATTTCGTCGGAAAGTGCGTTCCTCAATCCTGTATAGCAAAACCAAGTTTTAATTCAATCATAGTGATTTAGACGTGAGTCGAAGCGAATATTATCCGTCCTTAACACGTGTATTAATGCAGCTGCAGAAAATGACTTACCAATACGAGTTTTGAAAAATGCATACTGCTGGTACTCCGAGTCAGCCTCTTCAAAAACCATATTACGGATTAATTGGCCTAAACTTACGTTCACATTAACATGGGCTTTGATGAACACTTTATTGTTAAATGGAGGCTGTCGCGGATGAGATGAAGATGAATTATTCGTTGACATTGTGTTGGTGGGAAGTTTTGATTGTGCTAAATTTGTTTGATTATGCTTGTAAGTTGTTGTCATTCCTTGAACTCTGTTCGACATTTGGAATTCCAGTTGACCAGTTTCAAGTCGAACTGCTGTGTTAGTCGGTGTCGTGGCAGTGATTTGAATGCTCTGCATATAAATAGTGCAAACAGTTCATCATAAACGGCGCCGTAATTATCATTGTATCGTATTAACGAAATATATGATGATTTGTGAAGAAGCCCTTACCTGAAGATTAACAACTAATGTAAATAATAAACTCCTGAAAGAGCCTGAGCTTTCATCATCCCAGAAGGGAACAGGCTTGTCACCACCAGACATTTTTAACACGACTTCATTCACCTCTTTCATAAAAACCTAAAGTGAATGATAACAAGCAGTTGTTAAAGGTAAGAATTACTAAATAGGTAACCATATGTCATGGTTGAAATATACTACAAACCAGATTATATTTGATAGTGTGTAAGCAGCTTACTTTCTGAACAAAAACCAAATGATTGAGCAAATCAGTAGTAAGACAATGTTCAAACGGTCCAATATTTGCAGTAGAACTCAAATAACTTCCGTGACGAAGAACAACTCCATCCAAAATTTGTGCATCCGAAGGACCTTTTCCATCCTGAATATATTCTGCCAGAACGTCTACCTCCGGAAGCGAGATGCTAGCAGCAGAAGGCAAGTTTGCTTCAGCTGATGGTATCTAATAAAGTTATTTGAATAGTCTAAACTTAGTTTCATGTTCTTTTTTAGATTCAATGAATCTGATGAAATATGTACAATTACTGTTAATTTGGTCGTAAAACTCAAAGTATGAGTTGGAAGCTTGATCTGAAATTTTGCTTTGCTCCCAGTTACACCACAGCTTTTAACTTTCTCCATTTTATATTGAGCTTGCAAGGAAGGCAGAAGAGCTGCTGTAATACTTAAGCTCTGACAAAACAAGTCAAAATTTTTCCAAATATTATATCGTTTTCATCATCATAACGTTAAATACTAATGATGCACATTATACTTCAAAAGTGACTAGCTACTTAAATAAAATTTACGGTCTGCAAATGTACTATTTTTTAAGATGGACACACATTTATTTTATCATTTTTAAGCATGTAGTTATACCCGGCTTTATACATAAAAATTCCCTCAAAAATAGTAAGAACACTTAAAATCTTACCTCAACAACAACAGTGAACTGCATAACAAGAGGTTGGAAAAAAGCAGTGTCAGATGCTTTTCTACGCTTTTCAGGAATGACTTCTGGAACTGAATGAGGTGGCAAATGCGGAAGATGAGCCGCAAAATCAACTTCGTCAAAGGTAGTTCCTCTTGATATTCGACTAGAGGTACGATTTACTCGAAATTCCTGATATTTAAACACATATATTAGATACGGATTTACGAGGACATAAAAGCTAACCATTATTTAAAACAATGGTTCACCTGTAATGTACTAGACAATTGCTTGGTGCTCCGGGTCATCATTCCATGCAGGACGACCGGATGTTGGGGAATATCAATATTTACAGGTCCGACTGTTAGTAGAGCACAGTTTTTATCCTTAGATCTTTTACTCACACTTGAGTATAAAGCTCCTGACTTCGAAATTGAAACTTTCACCACGGTTCTAGATAATTAAAAAGCAATTAAGATAAAAATGATTTGGGTCTCTATTTCCTTACTAGGAGAAATCTACAAAGTCAAAAACTTTTATAAGTTGTTACTGTTGGTTCGGAGCAACTCCCTCCAGTAGCACAATCATGGCCTGACCCACATGACCAGTGAGGCTCAGATCTACTGCAACTGGTCGCAATTTTTTCTTGTAACAGCTTGAAGCTTGAAGATTAGTTATTTCAGCTTCCAATTTAAGCCCACTGAGAGAAGCTAAAAGCCTTGTTCGTTGTATTCTAGCCACCCCAAATATAGAAAGTCGTGGGTTTTCTAGCAACGCTTCTTTCTGTTTTTCTAAGGAACTAGTAGCATATGGAGGTTGAACTAATGTTTCCTGTGTCAGTCCTTTCTCCACGTCATCAATAGGATCTTTAGGATCAAAAACCTTGCTTGAATTCAACCTTTGCGCTTTAGCGTGATAGGCATCTGGCCCGTCAGCTATTATTTGCGATCTGCAAATCGAAAAAAGTCATCACGCCACTGTTTTGATCCCTAAAGTAGGTACAAGTACCGTATTATTTAAACGGTATGCTGTAATTTCTAATTTTCAAGAATAGCACCCATACCGATTGTTGATTATAGTCTTGGTCTCCGGTCGCGTAGCATACAAGTCGAGTAAATAGTAAATGGTCTTCCAACAATTCGGATGTGCCATAGGATTAGCTACCCCAGTCTCAGATGACTGCGGTTTGGTACCACCTTCGGGGAAATCAGGTCCACGGACCGAAGTAGGCGTCTGCGACGCACTTGAATTTCGCATCCCATCAGCACCTGCCTTACCAATAACAGCTTTGCTAGTGGATTTAAAGCGTTGAGCGAAACTCTGAGTACGTGTGGCAGGAACTCTAGTTGTGGAAGTATTGGTGGTAGAAGTGGTGTTGTTTAAGTTATTCGGAGTTTGAGCGTTTGCACTTGGAAGCGTTGACGTAGATTTATTAGGCTTTTTCTCTGTCTTCAATACTTGGTCAGGAATATCGGAACCTGAGGAACTGCTATTCTTATGCAACACATTCGAGTCGACATTTTGTGCTGGCCTCTGTTCCCTTAACTCCATCTGAGTTTCACGAACGTTTTGATACATAGTTGTTATTTGATGCAGCAATCTCAGCAGAGGCATGTTTACCTTTATTTAAAAAAAAAACGCTTTGTACGACTGCGCACCCAAAACACGAACAGTTGAAAGAAGACTAAAATTAACAATAATTACCTGTTGAGAAATGTAATCGATATTCAAGCTAAAAATAACAGCACTTTTGGCTTGCTTCTTCCAATAGTTTCTTGACAGATAAATCATACTTTTTTTGTTCAGCACATTGCGAGATAAATCTGTTGACTTTTGAAAATCACCCTCCAGGACAATTTTTTCACAAATGAAAGCTGGTGTTTCGGGGGGTATGTTGAGAACGAAGGTATCTGTGAATATATTAAAATACTTTAGTTACTAGAATCGCATTATAGACGTACTAAAAATAATTTAAAGGTGTTTAAACATTTGTTATATCAAAACGAACAACTTACTAGGATGTTTGCCAGACCCTTTAAAGCTGCCTCTTCCTACTCCTTTCCCTTCGCTTTCCACAATATCAACTTTCATGACATCGATAGAAGCTTTGATAGACATGTGGGAGCCCCACTGGTCGAAGGAATAGCCCATTATCTGCTGAGGCATTAGCCCCATACTTGTCAAAAGTGGTTGAAATATGACGTGTGCATCAAGTAGCATCAAAGATGGATGCTGGGGAAATTTCGAGTGGGCTCCTAACAATAAACTTTCTTCATGGCTTTGTTCTGACATCATAGTACTTAATCTTGCAGCCTATTGAGCAATATAATTATGGATCAGTTAGCTTATTCAGGTATTATTTTAATCTGTAAATTATTGTCAGACTATAATAATCATTTGTTCTCACATGAATGTCGTTCGTAGTTTCGTTGTTAGTGTTCCAAGCGTTAACTTGTCTCATAATACTAGATTGATTCATGCGCTTCGACCTTCCTGGAGTGCTTCTTTCAGATTCCGGATTATTCTCGCTGTCCATTGATGACGTAGACCAATTTCCAGTGACGATACTACCGAACGATCCAAATTTTCTGCCATAAAGACAGAAGTCACATTCAATAGCCACAAGTACTAATTAACTTTATTTTGTAATAAAAACCAATATTGTTTTTACCGCTTGTCTTTTGCTAAATTTCCTGCACTAAAAACATGATTGCGTGTTTTGCCCTCCTCGGTGGTATAAGGGTACACGTCACTTGCCCTAGTTGAACTTAATACTGATAGCGAAGGCAACTGCTTGTTCACCTACAGAGATTTAAATATTAAATTAATTATAAATGTCTGCAATCTTTAAAACTTTCGACCTTTTGCTTTTATTCTACTGCAATACTTGGTGTTGGTTTTATGTATGCTTTTGACGTAAATAAATAAATAAATAAATAAATAAATACAAATTAAAGAATCAACTAACTAAAAAATTGGAGATGAAAATATTCACAGCAAACACAACAGTCACAATATATTACTTTTGCGATAACCAATTTCCACGCTGAATTGAGATAATTAAATATTTAAATATTAAACAAATAAATTAGCCGTCTCACATTGTTCAAACAGGATGGCTCACTCAAGGTAGAGACATTACTTCCTCTGGATCCTACAAATCGATACAATGAAAAAAATTATTTTACAACTTAAAAACCACACACAAAGAAAATAATCAAACAAC
Source organism: Ptenothrix huangshanensis (assembly GCA_036851915.1). Classification (NCBI taxonomy): domain Eukaryota; kingdom Metazoa; phylum Arthropoda; class Collembola; order Symphypleona; family Dicyrtomidae; genus Ptenothrix; species Ptenothrix huangshanensis. The sequence continues at coordinate 20,343 of JAAXYX010000366.1, forward strand.
AAGTCTTTTACGTTTATTAAAGCGGATTGACTGAAGAGATACAGTACCGCCTTCTGTATCCAGTAAAGTTGCTCTTTCGTCAGTTGTTTCTTCCGCTGACACTTCTCCTTCTGACCCAGGACTTTCCTGTTTTTTTGGAAATATATAATGATTAAGCGAAAAAACGATAACACATTGTTTTAAGCATTGATGTACCCCTATATCGAAATAATATAGTTCAATATTATTTATCAATACATTTCCCTGTGGGTTTAAGCCCATGGGAGGAATTTTCATCAAAATATGCTTTGTAAAAGAGACAACTTTGCTTTATCTTACCTCCTCACTTTGCGGAAGTGTAAAGGTGACAGTGAAATTTTTGGATTTTTTGGATTTTAAATTATGCTCCAGTAGCAAAGGGGTGTACAAAACATTTTTCCACTGCCGACTCAGAACAATTACTCCCTAAAACAATAAATACAAGCAGAAACTAGATATAACGACAGTTTAAAATACGTAATAAAATTCTTAATGAATTAGGGGTAAAACAGTAAAAAAAAGTTATTCCAAATACTCAAATACCTGTCTCAGAGTAGATAACTGCGGTAACCGGTGCTCGGACACATTTTCTTCTATTTCGGCAGATGTAGTTAAACTTGTGTACCGTTGCAAGACTATACACAGCTGACAAGAAGGATCCTCCTGAAGAGTTTTTGCGAGTGGAGTGAGCTTGCTGTATTTACTCTATTAGTGAAGGAATGCTTGCTTAGTTACAAAAGATACTAATACCGAAGGGACATATGACTCATTTAAAATTCTTAACACTGACTACAATAAATATCATTATAATTATATTTCCATTTTATGCCTTTCCTCAATCACAATATAGCCGAGTTGAAAAAGTCACCAGTTCAACTGGGAAGCAGTTCCCAGCTTAGTGTATGTAGTACGTATGTGCTTACGTTGATATGGGTTTTCAGTTGTTTATAGTATTACCTTCATAGGCTGGTGAATAGCTTGAACTTCCAAGGCTTCAGCCATCAAGGAAGCTAACAATCCTGTAGTTCTTTTCGAATGTCCTCGAACAAGGGACACGATTCCTAATGTTAGCTGATCGATCGGATTCAACCACGCGTTTATCGCGGTGGATGCCGTACTCACCAAATTCCAGTCAACCCTACACCCCACAAAACATCCATTTAAGTTAATACTTATATGGAGGAATTTTCAATTGTGTCAATTTAAATATTCATTATTTTAACATACAGGAAATTTTAGGTATTAAATTATTTACACGGTTAATTTCATACCTGGTGTAGTCTATTTTCCTAGTAATCGGAGTTTGGGGAGGTGCTGCGAAATTGTACCACATAACTGTAAATTGTATAACACAGGTTGCACTCGCAGCATCTTGCTTCTTGTCCTTCTCTTTCAGTGCACGGTATTCCATATCTGGTGGTTGTCTGGACGATGCGTTATCTGTGAAATCGTCTCTGCTATCACCAACAATAGTTTCCTTATCCGAAGTGAAAGTTTCAACCGTAGAGGCTAAATTAGGCGTAGAGGTTCTGTCATGCATATTGAAACTTTCATTGCACAGAGTAACACTAACGGTCTCTTCCTTTTCATCGGGCTTCGTAGGAGCTTCCAAATTTTTCACACCCTGTGCATAAATTAGAAAACAATACAACATGCAAACCTTCAAGGCAGTAGTCATGACCGACACACTTAAAAGAACTTACTTATTTTAATTGAAAAAAAATTCACTACCTTTAAAGATATTCCTTCTAACCCACATTCACACATAATGAATCCGAGTTTTTCATCTGGACATTTCGTCTGGGAGCTACCCGTATTAAAAGGTAAATGACTGTCCATATCCATTTTAAAAACATCGCCAGATTCTCCAGCAACGTGTGTAGGAGCAGCAGTTTGGGGCTCCTTGTTATTGTCACGAGATGAATCTGAACATGTGCTTTCTTTGATGTCCTGCAATCCACTCGGAATTTTAGCAAATCGAAACAAAACCTTAGAGTGCTGATTTGGTATTGCAGTGATAACGGCCTCTCTCAAAATGGAGCTGTCATTTTTCAATCTGTACCAATATAATTATTTAAAATTTAATTTAATTTGAATTAAGTTGATTTGAAACAAGGCGATTCGTAATTAAAATATTTGTAATAGGTGGTATAACCTTCTGAGCTGTGCATGAATTCGATGGATGTCAACAGATGTAGATATCAATTCTGATCGTTTCTCTGAATTCTCGATGAACACGGGTTCAGACAGTACTGAATCACTAGTAGAAACCTTGCTCTTACGCTTCTTTTGTGCTTTGGGTAAAATAGATGGCCTGTGAAGCACCTGCACTGTTTTATTCGTCTGCTTAGAGAACAGAAAATGAATGTTAGTCTTCTCAATCGCTACGGCCAGCAGGGAAACGCACATGAGATCACGAATATTGTCCAATGCCGAAAATGAGATGACCTCCTCCACAACACTAGCTTGCAAAAGAGTAACATTGATCTGAAAAAATCAAATAGGTAATTTAGAACATAACTTATTCCTATTCTGCCACAAAACGAATAAGATGATTGAAATTGCTTAATATATATCGTCGTTGAAGAGTGAAAAATGGCCATATGGATTGAGCACCGTGCTGAGAATACCGCATGCTAAATGATATCAATAACTTTAGTAGGTACTCTGCTTAAGGGGCCAATTGAATATCGTCGATGAAGAGTCAAAATGATCTAAATCCAAATGCATCAAAAGGCAAGACGACTTAAATCCTTTGCAAGTTAAATACAAAATGACCTAAATCAATTAGTTTAGATGTGGAGTTAGGTCATGTTGTTTTTAAGCCGTTTTAGATTTAGTGCATATTGCGTTTATCGGCGTTTGGATGTAGGTCATTTTGACTCTTCATCGACGATATAGCCATTTTTCACTCTTCAACGACGACATGCTTTGTTGCAGAAAGATTCATATTTGCGTTTCCTGACAGCTTATTTTATCTGCGTCGTTCAAGATGATTTTTTGAAACGTCTAGTTTTTCGGAGTTTTATACTTTTAACGTTTTAACTAAACACTGATTAAAATCGTAACTGAAGGGAATCATATTTGATAAGGTATGTATTTCGGAATAATTTGAAGAGCAAAATTTCCACCATACGCATTAGTAAGTTATAGCTTGGCAAACTTTGACTTTGCTTTATTGGGGGAATATACACGTGCTTTTGGTATCCAATTGCTCATGTATTGTGCAGACCTCTTTAAGGCAACAGTAGGCATGGCTATTACTAAGCAACAAAAAAAGCTGCGACCCAGAAATAATGGAATGCATAGAAACAAATAAACTGGAAGCTAATCTAGGATTTGCTGCTTCTAACCTTAGGTAGTGATATTGAGCCTTGTACGGCAGTTTGAGTGATTTCTTCAAACAGATTTGTATGGACAGGACTAGTTTCCTCCATTCGAATTGCTGTACTCCGTTTTCCATTCTGCATTCGCGACAGAAGAATAGATTTTTCCTTCTTCAACGAATTCGCCTTTTCCACACGAGATATACATTCATTGTGCAAATGATTGACGACAGTAAGCGGATGGAGAAATGAAAGTGTGGGAGTCAATGCTTCAACAAATCTACAGAAAGGTTGATAAAGTTATTAAATTATTACACAAATATCCTTTCGCACAATATAAGTAGGCAATAATTAATGAAATATTATTAAAGTTCATAAACTTCCACTAACTTTTGCAAGGCCTCCAAGAGCATCGGTGAGACCATGATATTAATGTCATTTTTAGTTCTGACCACAACTGTAGTGCATTCAGAAGTGTTTGCGGACAAAGTATCCACATCTGAGCACAGAATCGTACGGTAAAATTCATCATCGGAATTTGCATCGAATTTATCTTTAGTGTGATCTTGGCGTGCAAAACCTGTGCCTGTGGGTGTTTCCCAAAAATGTGTCTGCGACGGAGTGTTTACACATGAAGACGATGGTGGGGTTACTTTGATAGAATCGGATAGATTGTCTACATTTACCATTGCTAAGGTTGTAAAACCGTCGACTAGCGGCTCGAAGAACGGAGTGTATTTGGAGGCTAAAAAAACATCCAGTAAAAATTCATAAATAATCACAATAAACAAATGCATTATCTACTATGAGAGACATAAGTCAAAGAATCGCAATGTTTAAAGTTAGGGTTTAGTTTCAACTGAATGCATACCAGCGTATATAAGCTTTCCATCCTGCATTTGTACAAACGGAGCCAGTCCTATCGAATCAGACGCAACTACTGGAGCCGTTACATGCCAGTTGTCGCACTTGAGCTAAAGATCAAAATTTTGAAAACAGATTATTTTGGAAGTTTCAAGTTATTACACAAACAACTTGTCAAAAATGATAATATCTACTTATATAGATACTTAGATATCTTACTTGAGTTAGATGACTCATGTAACATGGCATCAAAAGAGATGATTCAGCAATCGGTTTATTCAAATGCATTTGTAAATTAACCATGCATTCTTCCTGAACCGACAATGCCGAAATGAAAGAGACATCAGAAAGTGAATCCAGGGAAGTAAAACTACCTGTCCAAGGCTATTAAAAGTTACATATTTGTATAAATAAAACATATAGAAATAAATAGGGAATAAAATCTGAATATAACAATTTTATTTTTAATTCAAATTCGAACCATCCCATATTAATTAGTACCACAAGACAAGATCTCACAGGCACATACTTTTTTCAGATTGCCAATAGTTTCATCTGCAGTTTCCTCAGTTTCTGTGGCAGAAGAGGTACTCGTCAGAGGTTTAGTATGAGGTAAAGTTGCATTGGAGTCATCGATGGAACTGCACTCTTCTGCCTCATCCACAGACTGGAAGTAATTGACTCCCAACTTAGAATCTGAGCAGCATGATCCTGCACGTCCGGTCAACCTACTCTGCTCTGCAGACACCGGGGGTCGTAGAGAGTTTGTATCATCATCGGAGAGTAGTTTGGTCTCACTTCCTGGCTTTAACTGGGCGGAATCACCAACCCGAGATTGGCGCTTCAGCATCGACTGACTGGGTTGTGAGAACCTCCGGCCCTTCGAGGATTGCAATGTAGACCCAACATTACTAATTTTGTCTGAACGATTCGATGGCAATGAGGAAGACGTATGACTTAAATCCGCAAGCAACGAAGGCTTAAAAGTGAAGGGAGCTTTTCCCGACTTTGGCAATGCTTCACGTGCCCATTCTGAATGTAATTCTAATAAAGACACGCCTTGAGTCGTATACGGAGGTGTGTCGAAGACAAGTACAGACGATTTGAGAATGCTCTGTCCGAAACCAACATCCTCTCCTGGCTTATTCACCCTGAAATCAACAATTCACATAGGTATGTCAAATCATAAATTCCAGTAGATCTCACCGAAAAGTGAATCTAGTTTTAAAAATATGATTACCTAAAGCAAGCGACATTAACTCCATCAATCCAATCTTTCCTACTGGGCCAAAAAAATCTGTCACCACTCTTATTGGATCCAAAGAAGGCGCATCCTCCAACACACGCACATTTCTTGTCCTTTTCCTTGTTGTTTTCATTACCTTGCGTATCTTTATTTTTTTCCGCTTTCCATAAAAACCACAAACGCTTCGTTTTTCGATCATGTTTCGTAAGAAATCTAGACAATATTATCCATTTAAATGTACTTATAATTTATAAATTTATTATAAATTTATAATTTTATAATATCACTGCTATTCCGCACGATGGAATTCTTAAACTAGACAATGTAAGCCATAATAAGTTCATGCTAAAACACCACAGGAAGTACAAAACAAACCTTAAGCAGTTTTCCCTAAAAGTGAAACGCATTTTTCATTACAAGCAAAACAAGTGATTCACGTAAGAAAATTGCATTGCATGCCTTGTGAAAAATGCGTAAGGATTTTGCTAATAAAAATACTAGTTTATTGTACAAATGCCTTCCTACATGAAAACACTTACATATTCTACCTTAAACGACGATATGTAGGTAATTACTTTATTACTTACTTGCTTTGGGTGGCAAGAGCAGCACAACTTCCTTTGGTTGCCACTTCCACACAAAGTGGTCCTAAGGCCACAGCTCCAGCTTCTAACCATAAGTAAGACCAAGACTGAACACTTGTCGATGTTGGACTTTGAGGAATCGAGGTATTAGGATCAACTTTAGATGTCCAGCTGAATTTCAATTCGACAAAAAAATATCATAAATTATTGGAAAAGCCATCAAAAATGTTATCCTCCAAAATGAACATTGCGTCAGACAAAAATACCTGGCAGTCATTGTTTCTGAAGAGGACTGGATAATATTTAAATCTGAGAACTGAAAGCGCTTCGTGAATGACGGATTGACCATCACAAAATGCCTTAACTGTACATTGGGAATCAACAGCGTAAACCCTTGTTTCATCACAGATCCATGCAGGTTACACAGAGCAAACCGTATCGGAGAAACCTGCGGAAAAAAATAAATCCAGGTATAAATTAATAAACCCGGAACAAATAAACGAAAGCAAAATATAAAGTATTCGCTGAAATTATGAATTAATTTAACACATTTTAAGGATTGCCATTTTCTCGTTACAAAGACGTTGATACATTTTCATAATAATGAAGAAGATAATAAGTAACAAGAGCAGAGCACGATTTTTAACAAGTTTTAAAAGTTATGTTTAATTCCAGATTTTTTGGTTGAAGCGCAAACGTCCTTAAGCATTTAAACTCGATGTAGTGAGAAAATAAGAACTCTTAATTACTCTAATTTTAATATATATATTCAATATACATATCAATAATATATAGTTATTTAAGTGCATATGCTTACCCAAAGGCTTAAAGCAGAACCTCCTTCTACCAAATAAATGTCAATAGCGTCAACGCTAACTCTAACCATCTTATACTTAATATCTTCGGAAGTGGGGCAGACTAACAATTGTTTCGGATCATTGACAACTGTGAGATTATTTGGAAGTGGAGTATTTGGGGTGGACGCAAGGGTTTCGCTCGATATTTCTTCGTTAATACTGTCTACTGCACCGAATTCGGAAGCACCTGGCTCCACATTCAAAAGAGGACATTCGAACTGATTGTTACCATGATGACACAGCAGGAATGAATGGGGAGACCTAAGAGAATTTTCTACATCTAGAACTAAAATAAAAAACGTTTCGCAGCTCGTGATAATATTTTCTAAATGAGGCGTTGTCAGTCTCCCACTTAATTTCCCCAGTTGTATCTCCACTAGCCACCCATACTCCAGCGTTTCCTGATCGAGATTCCGCCCTTCATTACTGAACATTGCGTGGCCTCGCACCTACACAAAATAATCAAGTAAGAATGCATTCAGCACCATTATGACCAGGCACCAGGCGTCAATAAAAGGCACTGCTTGTGGATAAAGCAAAATCCGTCTCTTAAACTGGTTTAAATCAGCTTTAATGGGTTTAAATTGGCATTAATTCAGAAGTTTAGATATCATAGATATTTATTTTTTAACGGGGTGAAATGACTACTTATGCCTTTTAAATTATCTAAATGTTGAAAGCTGGCATTTAGTGGACCCAACTCTAGCACTACAGGTAGAACTCATGGGATGAAGGAATGAATTTAATCACCAAAAATTTCTTTAGTCGAATAACATAGGTATTTCAATTTCGATAACACATTTCCAAATATCTCATTATTGTTTTCAATATGCGCAGTTTAAACGCAAAAATGTGCAAATCCATTAATTCAAATTTTGGAAAGTGCATAAACTTCACAACGCGGTTACGATTGTTAGTTATATACTGTATTTCTTCGAATAATTCCCCTTTCTCAAATAGTTCCCCCTCTCTAATAATTCTGAAGATTGATTTTGTAAATAACTCCCCCGGGAAATTGTTTGAAGAAATACGGTATGTCTTTTTAAGTCCATATAAGCCAATTTAAGCTAATTTAAGACAAAATATCCTGTGTAATTACGGCTATGTCTTCAAACATAAGATAATGCTTACTTGAAGTCCGGATAGCATGAGATAACCTTCTTGCAAATGTTTATCTCCACTTTCACTTCGATCTACATTATCGCTCACAATTAGCATTATTGGAGAAACTAACACTTGCAACTGCGTTTCCTTGAACTTCTTATTCATCTCAAAACCAAATCTTTCAACACAAATCGTTGGGCAAGGGGGATCCAATTCGCTGCAGTTCTGTGCATAAATAATCATCATTATTCATTTGAATGAGCTGTACATTTGATACCATTATTAAATATTGACAATTTGAACCTTCAGAAGATGCCCCCGGATGTCATGTAATGTGCAAGAAACCGTTACTTCCAGTTGACGGTATTCTCTTGGGTCCAATTTAGGTACGTATTTTTCATTTTCAGCTGTTACAGTGGGATTTAAATGTGATAATCCGAAACTAGCACTACATCCCGATTTGAGTTGTTCCATGTCAATGAAACCTTGATAATCTCCAAAGATGTTTTCCTTTAAGTCAAATCAAGTAAACATTGTTTATTTTCATAATCATATCTTTTACCTGGCCATAACAAGCTAGCAAAAGCCTTCACCCTATCGCACACATTAGGTATTAAAGGATCATGGTTGAGTAAAGATGCTATTTGGCTACCTTCAAGTTGATAAGGAGTTTCAAAAGTGACCCGTATAACAGAAGAACTGAAGGCCCGACCTCTAGTTCCACATGAACTTTGTCCGCCGGTAGTGAAAACGGATCGAAGTCAAAAGTCATTGGAGTTGGACTAGTAGTCTATAAACGAATACACGAACACAGATCAAAATAAAATACAAGCGCTTTTCCAATAAGTAGGTAACTATCTGGATGTTTGAAGGAAAACAATAACTAACCACTTTGGCGGGGTCTCTATCTCCTGGCATTCTCATGGGAGACAGTAGAAGTTCCTCTTTTTCCGGAGTAGTGACATCAGCGTGCGGTGTAGGCCCCAGCGGTGGCATTGGGTGATATGTAAAGGCTATACTCACAGCACATATCGGCACAGACCAGCATTCAATCCACCCGGCACTAAAAGTATAAAGTTGAGATAACTTCATAAATGCTGACGAGACCAAATGCCATACCTTTTGCTTATACCATAGCTTAACTTTGACTTACCTAGCTTGACAAATATTTCTCCACTTTTTGAATTTATTGTTGCTGGACCCGCCAACTTTGGCACTAGTAGTAGTACTTGCAGTAGGGGCCAGGTTCCACTTGACAGACCCATCGCGATTCAAAATTTTCGAATTTTTTCTCAGAGAATCTATAGTAACGTATGCTGTACTAACTTCAGGAATGTAAAAATTAAGATCTCCTCCTTCCACTTGGATCCAAAACTTAAAAGGTACGATATCAGGCAAGAATTCGTTAAAGGGCAAATCGAAAGATAATTCGAACAATTCTCCACACGCAGCAATTAAAGCTGAAATTTTTAAGGAAAATAAGAGTAAGTTTACACCAACAGCTTTTTCTAGTTTTCTATTGATCGTGAATTATCAAACAGTCTCACTTTATATCATCAAAAACTCAGAATTTCTAGGAATATACATTCATTTATTTATTTTCGTACTATTTTCATGGTGCTGTGAAGAGCAGTCAGTCCAGTTGTACTCATTTGTTGGCGTTATCAGTTCAAACTCTTTGAGACAAAAGTTTATTTTCCATGTGTATGGTACAAAGTGAAGTAAATCAGGTGGTGTACGACTAGCCCAATCATTTATCATTGCTAGAAACCAGTAAAACCATATTAATATAGATATAGCACATCATTTTTAAATTGTTACCTCTCACACTCACACAGAAATAGGACGCTAATTTTGGCTACCGGACTGGTTTAAAATACAAACTGAAGCAGCATAAATATTACTCCCTATTATCGATAATAAATAATCGAAGAACCCACCTTGAAAGAACCACTTGTGACCGTAAGTAAGGTAAGCTGATGCTTTGCATCCAGTCAGGTTTAACTCCCATTCTTGATGATCATTCCAGTGCAAAGGATATTGCGACGTTACATTAAACTGTAGAGTTTCACTAACAACTAAGTTACGGAACTGGAAAAATATGTATTGTAAATGATTAGTTTTTTAATGTAACAATTATTATGTCATGTGATACTAATTAAATAATATTCAAAGCGGAAATCAATACCTGAAGACTAGTTGAAGCTTCAAGATGAAGCAGCTGCCCTGTGATTTTTGTAGCATACCCGTCAGAATATACAACCCATGGAATAGTTATTTCAAGGTAGGAGCCAGGGCTGATGTTCATATGAACTGCATTAGTTTCCTACAGTAAAATAATTACATGATATGAACAAAATTTAGTTACATACGTGACATACAAACAAAAAACTTAGAGAAAAGAAAGTTTATCGATGGCCATAGCAGCTTACCTGATCTTTAGAGAAGAGAATATCAATAGTAGCTTCATTAAGAGTTGATACCCTGACGTCAAATGATTTTATTTGACGTTCTTCTCCAGGAATAGGTGGGTTAGTAGGCTTCAATGGCTGGTAATCTTGTGGAAAAAAAATCTTGTACAATAGATCTCGTTGTCTATCAGCCCAAGGGCCGTAACTGAAGTCAGTTCCTTTCCCGCACTGTAAAGCAACCGCATAAAATTATTTTACCATTACGACCTTGTATGAAGTTCTAAACTTATAATTACGAAGGAACGCAAAAGGTACCAAAAAATAATACATTGTAATCTAACCTTGATATCAATTCCCCAAATAGGCGGGTTGGCTTCTACCTGGTCACCATTGGCAAGAAGCAGCATTTCTGGTTCGTTCGGAACAACACCTACGAAATTATTTTTTGATGCATAGTTACAATTTACAATTACTCATTCGCTTAAGTTAATGCTCTTTTGCAAGATCGATAATCAAATATGTAACTTATAGAGCGCTACTATTTGTTGAAATTGTCCACCTACACCTTGACGGTATTGCTCGTAGGGGAAAACCCCATGCATTTCGAGGCGTGGTAAAGTCGTACAATCGTAAAATAGCAGAATTCACCATGGTAACGTAAGTTTTACCATTCTACCATTCTACGTTATTAGTATAAATCGCACGAGCAATGGGGTTTTCCCGTAGTATTTCAGTTTTAGTTTCAGTTTACAATACACAAGATACTAATTTCCGATAATGGACATCTACTGACTAAAATTCGACAAAGTACAAAATAACGAGGTTTGCATAAATATAGCTGTTCTATATAAATGATACTCTTGAATAATATCGTATTCCACAAAAAGTGGTATCAAGAAAAGTCATTAATGAGAACTCAGTTGATGTATTTCATTCTTTTAAATTGATTAAGTTACCTGGCTCATCCATATAGTAGTACACTTCAACCTTGTTCGATGTTAAAATTCCGAAACCTTCTCCCATGAGACGAGGAGGTTCATCCTTCAAGCCAGTATACTTCGGACTTTGACTCAATAAAACCTTAATGGATTAAAAACAAATCTGAAAATTAGAAACGAGAATGCATATACTAATATTGGCGGATACATTTAAATTTATAACTGGTCTTTTTACCTTAAAATTCTCTCCTCTACATTTGACGATATGCATGAAATGATCTAGTTTGGAAGCAGCTGGTTTTGTGGTGTAAATCAAATGCGCTTCTTCAACAACTACAGCAAGCGTATAGGGTAACAACATATTGCCAAAAACAACTCTACCCTGTAAAAAGTTTAACATAATCAATAACGCATCATTTGTCATTGTGACATATCCCGGTAATTTGTGGAAGTTATATTTACACACCAACGAAGTAAATTGGCCTATAATATTTTTATTTTCTCACACTGCACAGCTCCAGTTTTATGACCGGAATTAAATCTCTCCACGAGTATCCTACAGCCGACGGCGGTTTTGGATGGGATTTCCCCCCTGGATCTGGACCTTTTCCTATATTTTTACTTCCCCCTGGAATGATTAGAGCGTCTAAACCAAATAGGTTCTCAAGCCTTGAGTACAACTCGGAACGATTATAAAGGTGATACTCGAACCCATTTAGAAGAATTGACAACCGCGTGTCGGAATGCGACATATCTGAAGTTTAATAAATAAATACTCTTAATTAATTACTAACCTTGTATCGTTATATGACTCGTGACTTATTAAAATAATATCAGTAATTAGTAATTGTTATTAGGAATAGAATTCTTATTTGCAGAAATTATTTCACCTTCAGAAATATCTTTAGGTACATAAGCTCTCCACCAACGAAAGATGATCCATCCATCTTGAACACGAAGTGAGAAATCCTCAGTAATATACGAAACATCTCGAAACATAACTTTTCCAGACAAAACTGACAAAGATAACGAACCTAAAGGAAGACGGAAAAATCGGCTCAGCATAATTGAAAGTCATGAAAAGTATTTTGAAACAGGTAATTAATAACTTAGCATACTAAAGGTGTTAATACCTATTTTAATGTAGCCATGTTTAACAAATCTATTAGCAATTTTCGTGAGCACAAGCCCAGTAACGCGAGAACTGTAAAAAGTAATATATACTATCCAACTAATAGCACAGACAAGGGATAGTAAGAATAAAGTAAAATTGCTGCTCATTAAATTGACCACGTCTTTAAAATTCGTCATGTTCATATTATCAAAAGATATTGATAAATCTCCGCTTTGCAAGGCTCCAACGGAAGGCTCGTAAAACCACTCGGAACCAGCATCGGAAGAAAATTCTACCTCTGAAGAATCTTGATTCATTTCGAACTCCATCTGGGAACAGATAAAACAAGGAGTTATTTAGGTTGGTGTAAGTTTTTCAATCACAGCCATAAAATAAAACGCGTTAAAGTAAAAGTTAGCTCTTCGTCTGTCACGTAAAAACGTACACTAAATACATAGTGTCTAAATACCCAATGAAATTATGGAATAAACAGAACCAGAATACCTACACTGAACCGGGGAACGTTAACGAAATATTATAATTACATTTTTAGCTGAGTTGTTTCGAAGCTATTCTTTGTGAGCCCATGTAGGCTATTTTTATTACAAAGCTTAAACACGTTTTCAAAGGAATATGAGAAAAAATGTAAAAACATACAAAAATCATGAAAATAAAAACACTCCGAAAAAGCCAAAAGGCACTTTGTGTGACATAGCAGGGTCCTAAAAGTGACTCCTATGATTTTACATGTAAATCAAACGACCTATGTGTGACAGCTCATTTAAAAAAAATCATATCCCGTGTCTACAGTAGCTCGTAGCGCAGAACATAATAGCTCTACGTAACATTTTTAGTACTACGTACGTTATAGTTAATAATACGTAGGGTAAATCGAAGTAATTGTGATCAAGTTTCACGAGGTCAATATTTGGACGACCCTACAACCCGTATACAGTATAGTTTGGGGAATGTGATAAAAGGACTAAATACTGTATACATTTTGTAGACTTATCTTAAACCGGTTTCAAATTCGGTCACAAATTGCATTTATAACATGGGATTGAATGGCTCGATCCAGAATTGGTCTCAGTTACACGACCTCTGGTAAACTGGTAACTGTGATCAATGATGTTTCCATAATTTTTCTACGGTACCGTGAAAAATATAATTCAAGTAAATGTTTCTTAAATTAGAATTAAGTAATTAACTGTCAACCAAGACCGCTAGAAAACCTTTAGAAACAATCACCAGTGGGACCGGGGACCGTATTTCCAAGTGATCACAATTAGGCGATAAACAAAGTTACATTCCTCCATCCTAATTCATAATCATAGAAGCCGCGAATGAATTTCATTTTAACTGTAATACAAAAACATAACACTATAAACCCAAAACACACACCCAAATATCTTTTGAGTCTACTTTCCTAAAATGATCACAATTAGGTTACCTACACTACACTAAAAATTTGACATTTGTGCTGACACATTGCTGTTCAATAGTGCAGTGTAAACAGGAATCAAAATCTGAAAATGTTTTCTAATAATACTAATGTGTAGCTACATTGACTTTATTAAATGAAAACAAATAGGTAAATTGTTTGTCTCTGGGACAAGCAGCCGCGGTGAGAAATCTAAAGAAACCATTTGTCAATTTAAAAAACTATGGCTCCGGTAAAACTCCCTCTTCCCCAACTTACGTTTGTAAATAAATGTTAATCGTTCTGGAAGGTAATTCTACTCAAGATTCTCTTGAGAGTACGTAATTCGTAGTTTGTTTTCTTCTAAATACTTCTTGTATATTTACAAAGTGTGTACTAGCAACTAGCGACTAGCGTACGAGTCCAAATTAGTTTTGTATTGTTATATTAGTGGTGTTATAGCATAGCTCGCTTACTCCGCTTCTAATAGCTCCAATTAATTATATACAATGTCGTATCACTTACGTATTAGCTCGAAATTATAGTTGAAAAAAGGAAAATTAATGGGTCAAGTATGCGATACCAGCGATACCCACGATAAGACTTTCAGGGGTAATGTTTACTATCTCACCCCCGTCGAACTTCCACTTTCCTCGCATAATCGGCAATAATTACACATTGCAGTTTACTTTCCCATACAATCCCGTAAATCAAAGCATGAAGAAGTATTAAATACGGATTTCAGGCGGAGTTTCAAAATTAAAGCCTTTGAGACAGTTACTTCATTACAACCCCACAAAGAATGACTACACCGCAACATTGCCACATTTCGTACCTCTCAACAACTACGTTACCTCCCTCCACGTTACGTTAGGTTAGGGACGGGTGTCGGAGGAAAAGGTTCGACTTTGTAATGGTAGTTAGGTTAGGCGGTGGGATCTTGGGGCGCAGCCCCGCCTGTAGGGACGAATTTGACGACGGCAAAAGGTTAGGTTCGATCCGAAGCACCAAAGTTGCAGAGAATCTAAATTTTTTCCGGTCGTCAATTTTCACTGGGTAAACACGCTACACTTAATACCTTTGACGACTTCAACGGTTATTGCTGTTTGCATTTCTAAGCCATCGTTGCAAGCGGGGCAACATTGCAGTGGTGTATGTTCACTACGATGTACCAGTAACATACAACTAGCCACTCGTACCCAGACATTGTAATACCTTATCCAAATTTAAAATCCAAATCGTGAAATTAAATGCATGAATAGAATCGAATGCATGACAATAGGCTGCTCGAAGTTGATTCGACTCCTAGCGGTCTGTTGTTCTCAAACAATGTGTTACTCGAAACTCGAACTGGACTCCGAGCAAGCTATTGTTATGAATTCTATTTGTCATCCATTTAATTTCGCGATTTGGTTTTTAAATTTGGATAAGGTATTATCATATCTACTAGCACCACTAATTTACAGTGCACAGAGGGCACCCGGCAAAATGTTTGTTAGGAATTTGCCTTGCCAGAAAAAATGTGACCACCGACTAGAAGCCATAGTTATTTGTTATAATAATGTTTACGGTGGGAGCAATTCGGGGAATTTTTGTTTTGGAGTTTGATCGACACTTTCCGGCCGATACAATTTTTAAATAAATATTTTTAACATGGGCAGTAAACATTTTTCTCGTTGTTTTTCCTTACTCCAGTTGCGAAACATAAAACATAAGTATTGGTGAATTCGGTACGGATTTTAATGCGGTTTTACATATGCTATCGGAAAATTCTGTGACAATCTGTGATACGTAAACTTGGAGCGCAGTAAGAGCGCAAAGGTACGATAAAAATGTTAAAGTTCCGAAAAATATGGACTTTGTGTCGTTTTTTACTTCATGTAACTTCACTTTGTACATCAGGTTAAGAAAATTAGCAATTACGTGACGGACTCAATTCGAGTTTTAGTGGGAAATTTCAAATTATGCGAGTAAAGACAAGGCGTTTGAATTGAATTATGAATAACTGGATTCGGACAAACATTTTTCAAACTGGACCTATTTTGTTCTGAATTTTACGCCGATTAAGACTATCGATGGCACCAAACAATCTGACCAGTAATAAATTGCCCAGATAAATAACGCCAAAGTTTAGAATTAACCTAAAGGTGTCCTAACTTCACAAAATGAGGGTGAAAGGAGGACGAGGGCAAAGTTTTCAGTCTTGATGAGGATGAAGGGAGGGCGAGGGAAACGTTTTCAATCTTGATGAGGGTGAGGGGAGGGAGAGGGTGAAATGGTTTGGACAGTTATGCACTGATCTTACAGCACCGGAATATTCAAACATCTCCGATTACGATCAAATTCGGCTTCGGCTATATCATGCAGAGTTTGACATTGATTGTTTTTGTCGATATTCCCAAAAATATTTGCATCATGAATGTAAAGAGAAATTGCGCCAATGATCAAAGTTAAAATTAACCAACATTGGCCTTATCCTTATGATACCTGTTTTCAAACTTGGATTACCAAAAGATTGCGGTACATTACGCACAATTTAATGCTATTCATCAGTTCAACTCGGATGCTTAAAATATATAAAAAACAATGCAATTCCACCCGCGGTTGCAATTTGGTAACGCAGGTCCCGGATTGTCCCGGAATTGGGGAGTTAAAATTGTGCAATTTTGTCCAAATGTCCCGGAATCTGGGGAAAAAAGTTGGCAACCCTATGTTAGTGAAACATCAGCGGTATTCCTGATGCTTTTTCTACAAATTCTATTCATCTTCGTCTTCATCGAAATTTCAAACTTAGGATGTGTAAATAAAGGTGCACGGTGCACCTAATGCCGAAAACATTGCCTGCATGCCTGGAGTCGATTGTTTCAAAATGTAAAAAACTTCAAATAATTTAAACCGATTTAGCTTAGCTCTTAACTTAAAAATCCTTTATAGGTCTAGGCCTACATACACGTAGTTACGCTGCTTTTGCGAATGTTTAATTATAACAAATGTTTTCATTATTGCAGCTAACTTCTTTGGGCAGCCAAATATCATTAAACCTGCCCTCGGAGACTCCGAGGTGTGTTTGGAAAGCTGGAAGTTTTAAAGATCTTAGTTTACATATTGCTTCTCAAAGTTCGGACTTTTTCGAATTCCACGTACGCCATGCAACCATAATAGGGCGAAGGATTTGAAAGTGTTATTAGCTTAATTTAGAATCTAATCCTACAATCGTCAAACGATAAACAAGAAATGAGAATATTATCAATAAAAATGCAATCTTTAAACTCAATTATCACTAATTCTGGTTAAACGGACACAGGGAAGTCTTCATGCATGCACTGTCGCACACTTAATTCGATTCCATGATTTCGTGCGTTTAAAGCAAGGTAGTTTAGATTATAAGACTATAATTCTCTTTATCATAGGTCCATCCAGAAAATAAATCTTCTACATGTATCAGGAGTGGAAATCTGATGTTGTAATGAGTAATACAACATCCAACTTCTCTAGCTGACTAACTGGGGTTAGTTGTTGGGTATTAGAGGAGATATCGATAAGACTTGCGGACAACTCATAGATCATTTTCCCGTACTCAACTCACAGAAAACAATGGTGTCGGAGGTCGTATCGCGTTTCCTGAATTGTGTAATCGTGGTTAGGCGACATACATAAATTACGTAACGCAAATATTCAAGATTTTGGACCACACCCCCTCCCCCTCGTGTAACGAATACGTAAGGTTTGCGCACAACCTACCACCCCCTCCCGTAACGCAATTATCTTACCATTTATACGCCACGATATTGAGTAGATAATAAAGTGTAAATCAGTACAATTAATTGTATTATGACACAATGAGCTAGTTTACATCCACAGTTGCAATGTGGAATAGCTCCATCAGGTATAAAATATGAAGTTATTTTATTCTTGATTGTATAATACATATCACACTTTGTGCCAGTTTACATGCGCGGACGAAATGTGAAATAAAATAAGGTCACTTTTTTTACTATTTTGCATCTGGCTGTAATTTGACATTTGAGGCTAAACAGAAAAATAATCAGTTGATTTTAATTAAAGCCAGCCTTGGTGCATCAGTTTAGGCACTTTTAACTTATTTGAAGCATAATTATTTAGAATTATATGATTTTAAAACCTAAAACTTTGTAATTCAAATTATTAATGGCAAATTACTAACTCCAAAAGCAAGAAAATTGTAAGCAAACTGATACTTAAGTAGGTACACAGTAAAAACCATTGAAATTGCAGTAAGTTATTGCAACTTCTAAACTGCTGCACTTAGGGAGCGGTCATAAATGATGTCACCCTGAGGAGGGGGGAGGGGTTTAAAATTTAGCGTGACAGCCAGGACCTTTAACATTAGAAAATAGCCAAAATAGCGTGATGAAAGAAGGGGGAGGGGGTCTAAAAATCGGCCGTTTTAGNGCGTGACATCATTTATGACCGCTCCCTACTGCAAAAGTTGCAGTAATTTACTACAAACAGCAGATATAATTACTTCAAAGTAATTGCAACTTTAACGGCAAACTATTTCGTTAATTTGCAGTATCCCCAACAATTCAGAAAAATTGCAGTATTTCCGACTTGAGTGCTATGTTTGTTGGTTATCCTGCATTTATTTATGCGGAATAAACGGTAAAGTCTAATTTGCTAGGAGGCTATGTAAAAAAATGTGTAGTACTCGTACCAATTGACACACGCACGGAACATTTCCTTACTTACAGTATCCCATGACAACTGAGCTTGTACTGTTGTTGGCGTTGGCTCAGTGTTATGAAGTAAAAAACTTTAAAATAAGCTCACACTCATACATACTGTCGATACTGTTCCCTTGTTCACCCTGTGAGTAGGTAGGTGGTATTAGGTTTAGATGATGAAGTATGACGAGTAGTAGTAGGGTAGTTTTTGACGAAGATGACATCACCCAATTTTTTTGTTCAAAATACAAAATTTGCCTTTTTGACATCTCAGACGCAGTACAATATTCTTCATACTGTTCGTAACGAGTTTTGGATCGATTTCTTAGGGTCAATTCAATCCAAATTTTATAATATTAAAGTGTAACTTCAGCTTCAGAAAACCAAGTTTTATTAGACTTCCAGGAACTAACCTTAGGGTCGTGTTGCGTTTTTGTGAAATTGTACATTGTAGTTCTTTGCAGCCCAAAAAACGTCCAATATCAAGCAAAAACCTCTGAAAAAATCTCGATCGCTTTTAAAAATACATGGCTTGATAAAGGAACTTTTTACAGACAGGATTTGAGATAAACAAGATAGAGGAAAAATTACAGTGATGTACACAAAGAGCAGTTATAAATAATGTAAAATTTCACCTTTTTCCCAAAAGTTGACATACCATAAAACTTCCGACAATTCCCCGCCTCTACTAATTCCCGGGTCAAAACGATAAAAGTAGTAATAATTCCCCTCCTCTAATAATTCCCCGGTATAATAATAGAAGTAAAACCTCGTATATTAACTTACGACAAAACACAACACCATTTCTTGAATTGTGGGAATCGGGAGAGGATACTTTAAAATTTGCGTCATTTTATGATCCTTTTCTTGTTCCTTAACTGCGCTGATTAAATAATAAATTCTGAAATCTGTATTTTGTGATGCCTCCTACTGTCTGTTGAATAACTAAAAATAGATGTATACATTTTTAGCGTTACTAATAATTCCCCGCCTCTATTAATTCCCCGGTTTAAAATTTTTTCTCCATATCTACATAATTTACCAAAAAAGACATGCAGGTCCTAGAAGTTATATACTATTCGAAAGGTAATCACGAGATTAGAACAAATCCGTAAAAATTTTGCACTTGCTAAAACGGTTTACCGGTTTAACGGTTTTTCCCGGTTTTTTTCAAATTTTATCTACCAAACTGCCGTTACTCTCGCGGAATTTGCTTCTACAAAATAGAGCTTTAAAAGCGCTTTCTAATGGTATATCACGTGTGAGATTTGATAAGAATGGCCGGTCGAAATCCTTATTTTTCTATTTTTAAATACAAGGCGGAAAATTTTGAATTGGTTTGGAAACCATTTGTTGCGGTAGCCATAGCAATAATGCAACACACTAAATAGATATTACACCATAAGGACAAAAGTTTTCGTAATTACATGTGTGCGGGAAACTTCCATGATAAACTTATACAACGTCCAGTGCAGCCCACTGAATATATGTTTGTTTTGTAGTAAATTTTATGCGCTTTCAGATTTCGCAGGACTTTTAAGAAGTGTATTTTTTGTTCGGTTTTTGAATTTTAATTTTAAAGGTCTAAATGTTTTCCTACACTTCTTCCATATGGTGTGTATAATAAATGGCCACAACAAACTCCGGGTAGTGAAATGACAAGTTTGTACGTTGTCTATTTAACGAACCCTTTGACCTGTTGAGGTCACGAAAATTCAAAAGCTTAAACTTTTCAGAATCAAGTCAAAATACGTTTGCTGGCTAAAATGTTTTGGACAAGGCGAAATGACATACCTAGTAGTTTATTTGAGAAACTGTTTTACCTATTGAGGAAAGTTTAGATTCTTAAATCTAAACTTTGCAGAATGAACTAAAAATCGGAATACAACCTAAACCCAACATTCTGAACAATACGAATTGATACGTTTATCCACTTGACAAGTCGTTTGACATGTGGAGGTCACCAATGTTCAGATACTGAAACGCAGAATTCACTCAAACTTGGCATACAAACGTTACGTAACTCAACGTTCTTAACAATTACATATGAAATCTTGGCTGATGTGACACACTGACAGAAGTGACATTGTTTAAATACTGTATCGTATATTAACTAACTGTAAAATCGATGATCCCAAAACGCACCAATGCGAGCGGAGCGAGCAAAAAACAAGGCGCAAAGCGCCTTGTTTTTTTTTTGTCAATTTTTACCGATTTGTGCCAGAAGATTTTGAGAAAAATAGCAGTTTTTAACCGATTAAAACCAATTTTTACCAGTCTAGTTATTACTAGGGTCGAACCCTGTGTGCAAGGTACTGTTCTTTTTTAATAAATTGAAAAGAGTGCATTTTAGCCATTTGTGTATACCAAAATATACATTAAATTAGAACTTAAAGATTTTTTTCACTTTCAAGATATTTTCTATCGTCTATTTACATCCGTATTAATTTTCTCAGTGTCAAGTCAAGCACTAACTCACATCAAGTTCACACTATTTCCCATGAGGTAAAGCACTAACTTAATATTGTTTAATAACTTAATTTAATGCAGCGACGCTTAGTCACGATGCGCTTAAATATTTAAAGATATATTTAAATAATAATAAATAATATTAAATATTTAATAGATGCTAAAAGAATGATAATTTTTGCGGAAAGAGCATTACCTTGGAGGCGGTGGTTTGGTGCTGCAGTTGATGTTACAATTCTACCGTAAAGCAACATTAAAAATAAGAGAAGGTGTAATTTATGTATCATCTTTTTTCCAGTTAAGTAGTAACACATAAAATATGCTTTTGAATTAAATTACGTGGGAGACTTGGGATCAACTACAATTAATTATATCTTTAGTGACATTACTAGATTTTAGATAGAGCTTTGAGTGCTCAAGGAGGAAGGAAAGCGCTTTAACTGCTTAAATGGAAATGAGTTGGCTGTGACCGCATCAAAAGCCAAGTGGTTTTTCAATCATAGAATAATTAAGAATAACTTAAGGAAAGCTGCTATGAGAGCCCATTATTAAAAGCGGCGTATTCATATGTAAATTGAAAAAAACAGTTTAGGTACCTAGTTGGAGAAAACCCGCGAGTAATTTCAGTTAAAAATGGCAAAGAAAAAATGTACATATATGGACCAAAAATATACGTATCCTAAGTTATACCATTTGACAGCAATTCTCTTTATGCCCCATTTTTTTTTATGTACAGTAAAATCTCGTTATAACGACACCTCACGGGGAGCAAGTTTACGGATGTAATAACGAGATGACGTTATAGGCTGCGAAGTTAGTTGAATAGACATTTTTTAACTAAACACATTTGACTAGGCGCAACAGTAAAGGCATTTTTTGAAAAGCCATACAGAATTTGATAATAATTATGATCGTAAAAGCATAATAGT